>JAAXYW010004062.1:0-10052 GCA_036851895.1 Orthonychiurus folsomi
GGTGTATGTAACATTTCCCTTCTTCCTAGCGGCGTCCCGACGCTAATGGTAGTAAAATGGCGGTTACCAAATGGTTGGCGCTGGTAGTCGTGGCTCAGGTGGTAGAACTGCAGCAGGAGGTAAAGATGCCAAAGGTATATGGGTGGAGTATGGGGAATGTGGATTAATGAGAACCATGGGCTGTGGAATTTGGATAATAATCGAAGACGGGATGACGGAGGGGGAAACGGAAGTAGTTAGATTAAAGAGACGTTGTTGACGGCGGACATTACAACGACGACGAGCTTCTAATTCGCGAGCATCACTTGGTGCACGATTGTTAGGACATGTACGAGCTACAAGATCGTATAGTGAGTTTTGCAGTTAAAACAAAATCGACGTTTTGCGGTTAGATGGTCGCGAGCAGGTGACGGTGGTAATGGAATGTCTTGGTCACGGACAGTTGGGTTGAGATCCATTTCGGTTGAGGTGTTTAAAATCTGTTCGGAAGGATCTCAAGTGGGTAAAGTAGTGTCCATCGGAAGAGGTGATGATAGATCGGATGCAATGATAGAGGAGGGGTTAGAGCTCGAAAAGCTAGAATAACGAGAAGAGCTGGAGGAGCTGGAAGAGCTGGAAGAGCTTGATGTACTCCTGCAGCGGGTCCGAATGATAGGTTGGATAGCTGCAGCTGGGCTGGAAGTAGTAGAAGGAGGAAATGGGTCGACAGCGTCGTAATGTGGGGATGGAGAATGGACGGGTTCGGGACGTGGCGTGCATAATAAATTCCGAAATCGCGTTGAAGATATCGAGAAAGGTGGTCACCGCCGTGAGTTATCTAAATGATTTCTGGGTCTTCAAGAATTTTGCGTAAATCGCGATGGACATGTTGATGAATAGTAGATATTAGCATGTGTTCAAGACAGTAAGGATGTGTGTCAATTATGAAGTTCCGACGATTAGTAGAGATGGCAAGTGCTCCAATAGTTCCAAGATAAGTTGAGTCAATGGCACCAAAAGCAATGCTGAGAACCCGAACTGTGCTGAGGTGGCGGACACAATAGGCCTTCAGATTTAATGTGTTCGTAATCAGTTGAATAAGGTAAAGGAGGTTCACGGACCCGTTGATAAGAAAGGATGGAACTAATATTTTTGTTTAGGAAACATGGTTGGACAGGATAAGTTGAGGGAAAGATACTGAATGGGTTGTTATCGATGTGAGGAGTTAGATTCAGGGATAACCGATAATGTTTATAAGGACGAAGATACGGGTTATGGTCGGAAGATAGGAATCGGAGTCGTTCATTAGATAGGGCGATAGATTGCATTTTTATAAAGGAGTAAGTGGTGAAGGTTCAAGTTAGTTGAGGTAAATGTAGGATTAAGTTTCTTGACTAATTTCTCCTGACTTCAGGAGACAACTTACCTGAGAATAATTACGTAGATAAGGACGATTTTTTTCTTGTATAAGGGCAGGACGAGACTTCCCTGCAGCGTAGAAACAACTTCCTACGGTTGATCCGTTCAAATGAATTACACTGAAATCAAGATAAAACAGGATCAGAATAAAATTAATTATCATCAAAATCGGATTGATCAATACGATCTCTTTCTCGTTGTTGTTGTTTTAAAGTACTAAGTCTAGCAGATGGCTTAGAGCGAGGAATTTCGAATTTGTCAACATTATCCATGTTAACATGGATTTGATTGTTTAGTCCTACGCGAGGGGTATAAGTGTTTCGGGCAAAAGAGCGGAATCGATTAATTTGTGGTCGACAGAAGCAAAAATACAGAATCAAGAAGCCAGTGAGAACAAGAACAAGGTCTAAAATAATTTGTAAAGCTAATACGATATTAAGTTGCTGTTGATTAGCATCCTCAGTTAGGGCTTGAGTTTTGGGAAGTAATGACAGAGGTATATAGCTAAGTGGAGTCATGTATTAACGTTAAACATTTTACAAATTATTAAGATAAAATCTGCTGTGATTAAAAGGTTCCAGATTGTCATAAGAAAGCTAGTTGTAGGTGGTAACATATGGATTATTTCAGGAACGGAAAGATATTCAAGTTTCTTGAGAGCGGTGATGTTGAGAATGGGAGATGCGAAGTCCCATGTGTCGTTGAAGCAATAGTCCAGATCCGGGAAAGTAGAGAAGGAAGATGGAGCTGTTGTTTTGGACAGTAACAAGCACCAATTTTTGAGATGATGCTTGGAATCACGATGTGAACAACCGGAATTTGGCTGAGTGATGAGGGGCACGGAAACGTTGGATGAATTGAACGCGTGCCGGGAATTGGAATTAGAAGTTCGCACTGACAAGGTAGAATGACTTCTACTGCGGCCTTTCCAATTGGGTTTCCATGAATAGGGTGTTCGTGACTAGTTGTTATATTAGAGCATCTGATTGTCATGTTGGATGGTCCATTAGTGACAACAAAATTGTGGAAATTAAGTTGTGTGAAAATCAGGTTGTTTCCTTTAGATCCTTGACATTCGAAGGAGCAAACTTCGTTGTGTTTGCTGACGCTGGCACCACAAAGTAGTCGAGCGGGGCAAAGGCTTCCTGTCAAGGGATCTGTGTTGAACTGAGAAATGTAACATAATCCGGAAGGTAGATCACAGGTAGGGAGATGAGTTCCTTGAATAGAAACAATATCATTGTTAGATTTTGCGATGTACGTTGGGGCATGGGAAAGTTGACAAAGGGCATTCTTAAATCCGAATGGGACGTTGACGATTTTGTGTAGTTGCCAATTGTCTTTAGATTTCCTCAGAGGAATTTGAAGTCGGATGAGAATTCGATGATTGAAAAATGTGCAGTCAACAATTTTGAGCTTAAGATACGTTTCAAGGGAGCTCATTGGAATAGCTAAGGAATATCCGTGGAGTTGAACGTTTCTTTGAATTCTGTAAAGTTCTTCTTTAAAAGAGTGTGTAGAAATGGCAGTTAAGGGAATTAATTGGGAACGACATTGGTTAAGGATATCGTTGTATTGGAAAAGTTTGGTCATCCAATTTTGGTATTCCCATTGTACAAATTGGTCCAAAGCGATTCTGTTGGTGTAACTTGTAAACCAATTAAATTCTGATTCCAATTGTTGTTCATCCAGTATAATTTTAGCAACTGTTTTTTTCAAATGTCGAGTAAAGTTGGTAAATGTGTTAGAAATATTATTCCTGAGGGAACTTATAGCGCTACTAACAGTAACAATGTTGCTGTGTTCTGTAATAACAGACTCCTTGATGTTTGTCAGGAATTTAGTCATCTGGCGTTGTGTTGTAAAGAGGCGGTCTAGATCTCTTTGGCTGGCAAATCCACAACACCAAGAATCAAAATCGGAAATCAAGGTGAAGGGATTTTCATTCCGTGAAAATTCTGCACGTTTATTTCGGCGGGGGCGTCGAGTTGATTTTGCTTGAACGGGTTCAATCAATTGTGAATCTACTTCAAACTGGTCAATGAGGGAAGGACTAAGTGGAGTCGCTTAGATGGAGTCTTCTATTACTTGTAGTCTTTTGCGAATATTTTTCCTAATTTTCTTGGTAACTTTCATTATGTCGCAAGCAGCTTAAGAGGTGCAATTCTGTAAGTCCGCATTCACGTTTTGGATCTTGGATATGTTGAAGTCGATGTTGTAAGTCAATGGGGCTGTAGAGGTGTAGAGGATGACTTTGGGCACTTCTCTGATAAAAGATCTACTAATGATCCTTACACGAGGTGAGTCAGTTGCATGAGTATACTGACATGTATTGGTCAGGATCATGAGCATGATAGTTATGGTCAGCATCTGGGAATAGTAGTAGTATTTAGTGGTGGACATAATATTTGTAAGGATGAGGATATTTTGTAAAGTTTAATTATATCGTGCAGGAGGTTTGACTACGCGCCCTGATCTAATTTTTCCCTGACCTATATCTAATTCATAAATGTCATTATCGTTATTATCGTCATCTAATTCCAAAGGGTAAGAACTACTATCAGAGTCAGAGTCAGAATGGGAAAGGTGATCTTAGTTGTTATTTTTTATGTTGGGTTGTTCTATTTCATCCGAAGAAGAACTAAGTTGTTCTGGATCTGATGTAAATTGGAATTCCGTTGTTTCTGGTATATCTTCTGAGTCGTGATATGGTTTTAATCTTTGTATATAGATTCGTTTAGGTCCTTTGAAGTTTTCTGTAGGGAAAGCTGGGATGACGATATAGTTGAGGTTAGTCTTTTGACAATAATGAAGGGACCGAAACAATGATGGGTTAATTTACTGCTGAGTCCTTGTTTAGTAGTTGGGACGTGGAATAGAACTTTATCTCCTACTTGGTAAGAGTGGTCACGTCTATTTTTGTCGTAAATTTTCTTCATTCTTGTTTGAGCAAGACGGATGTTTTGTTTGGCTATTTCTCTGGCCTTTTGCATACGTTCAATTTTGATGTCGTATTCTTCTGGTTTTGCATGAATGTCATACATCAGATCAATTGGATGATTAGGATTTCTTCCATGGAGTAGGAAGTAGGCAGAGTATTTGGTGGAGTCTAGGTGAGAAGATGTGTTAATTACATACGTTGCTGAACCGAGATAGGAACACCAATTTCGTTGATTTTGACTAACATAATATATGTTTCTTTCTACTAGTCCATTTCCTTGGTGAAGATAAGGTGTGGAATACAGATTTGTGCATCCTAGCAATTTGTGAAATCGCTTAAAGAAGCTGGAGGTAAATGTAGATGCGTTGTCAGAAAGTATGGTTTTCCGGACTCCATGTACATTTATGATGTTATTCATGATGAAGTTGATACTTGATTTCGAAGTATTCACTTGCAAAAGTTTTGTGAAGACGTATTTTGTTAGAAATTCAACTCCAACGATGATGTAGCGATTTCCCTTCTTTGACTTTGGAAGAGGTCATACACATCAATGGAAATACGATCGAAGATATCGTCTACTGGAATGGGTTGAAGTAGCCCAACAGGGCCTTAAGGTGATGGTTTGCGTCTTTGGCACAGAGGGCATGATCGAATGTAATCTTCTATTTGTTTTCTCAAGTTTGGAAAATATACAGATCGTTTTAATCGATCTAAAGTTCTTGCAAATCCCAAATGTCCCATTACGGGATTATCATGAAATGATTTGATCAATGATAATTGGAGTATAGATGAAATGACAATACGACCGGATTTGCCTTTTTCTTTGTAGTACAGCACTTCATTGTTGAGTACAAATCCTTTATGTGTTTATGTACGGTGTTGACGTTTGTTCTTTCGTGGGGTGTTTTGATCTAATTTTTGAAGTATATGAAGGATCATGGGATCTTTCTGTCGAGATTTTTGCATTTCCTCTAGTTTATTGATAGGTTAGATTTCAATGTTGTTGATGTTATATAATGGTAGTTCCATTATAAACTAGGTAGAGGTAGTCGTGATAAACAATCGGCTGGAATGTGCTTTTTACCAGAAATGTGTTCGATATTGTAGTCGATGTCTTGTAGTTTTAAACTCCATCGTGACAATCGAGCGTTTGGAAGATTTTTGGTGGTTTTTGATGAGCAAAGAGCGTGATGGTCAACAACGATTTTAATAGGTTTTTGAAAGATGAACTCTCGAAATTTCGTAATAGCCCATACGACAGCAAGGCATTCCATTTCTGATACAGTCTAGTTTTGTTCAGCTGGACTGTATGTGCGGCTGGCGTATGCAATGGCTTTAGGAATTCCATATTGTTTTTGTTGTAGAAGAACGCCGATACCTGCATTGCTTGCATCTGTATGTAACTCCGTATCGGCGGATTCGTCAAAATGGCCAAGAATAGGAGCAGAGGTGAGGGCATCCTTGAGGATATCAAACGCCGCTTGTTGAGCAGGAAGCCATTCATATTTTGTGTCTTTACGAAGCAGAAGGGTTAAAGGTTTGGCTTTGAGGCTGTAGTTTTTGATGAAACGACGACAGTAGCCGGACATACCGAGGAAAGTCCGAAGTTCTTTGATCGTACGGGGTTGAGGCATATTTTTAATGGCAGAAACTTTGTCAGGGCCAGGCATAACGCCATCGGCGGAGACGACGTGTCTAAGGAGTTGAAGTTTGCAAAACAGGAAGAAACATTTAGAAGGTTGAAGAGTCAGATGAAATTTACGGAGGCGATCCAAACCTGCTTGCAAGCGAGAAAGGTGCAAATCGTAAGTTGGCGCGTAAACTAAAATATTGTCCACGTAAGCACAGCAGGTACCAAAAAGGAGGTCGGAGAGGACACTACGCATGGTGCGATTAAAGAAACCAGGTGCTCCCGTGACCCCGAATAGCATTCGACAGAATTCGAAGGACGAAAACTGTCTTGCTAATGGAGTCGGGATGGACTGCAATTTAATGAAAACCGCTCGAAAGATCGCAAGTAGTGAACCATTGAGCATGGTTGAGAGACGTGAGGATGTCGTTGATCAAAGGCATGGGAAAAGCGTCTTTAACGGTCACGGAATTTAACCTGAAATAATCAATGACCATGCGTAGGTCAGTGCTGTGAGGTTTCTTGACTAAGAAAACGCCAGCAGACTAAGGACTTTGACTAGGTCAAATGATTTCATGTTGCAAAAGTTTCTTAACTTCGGCTTCCAAAAGTTCTTTTTCTTTAGGAGATTTGCGGTACGGAGGGCAACTGACGGGTGGTGCATTCCCGGTATCGATAGTAAATTGCATGTGATCGCAATGACCAAGTTGGGATATGTCGAAGGCGAAAACGTCACCATAGGAGCGTAAGAGATTGAGAACTGCGATGCGCTGCGGATCAGTAAGGTCAGGGTCGAGTTTGAGTAGGTTGATTTCTTTGGGAGTCATGTCACGAGGAGGACGAGGTCGAGGTAGAGGAGTTGTAGGAGAACTAGGTGAGTCGAAAGTAATGACGTTAACGGAGGAAGAAAGTTGATGATCGTCAAAGTGAATTGCCTCGACGGGTATAAGAGAATCAAAAGAGATGCCAGATTGTAGAGAAACCGGATGTGGTCTGGCATTCGCAATGGGGATAGCTAAACATGTTGGTAAATAGACCGTATTTGGAATAATGACCTGATATCAAGTTTGAAGTTTTTGATTAGCTTCGAACATTGATGAATGAGTATTAGAAGGTACAAGGACATTAACAAAATTGTTGGAATATGGTGGAAGGATAACAGCTTCAAGGAGGCGGAGTTTAGGATATATAACATCAGAAGTAGATGTGTATTGAATGTTATGAATGCGACTCGGACGAGGGTAAAATAATGGGGATGAAAAACCACAGAGGGAGTAAAAACCGTCAGGGTTGTCAGGATGAGTGGTCGGAGGATGGTGGTGGTCTAAGTGTGGTGAAGGAAAAGGAATAGTGTTGTAAAAAGTCTAATCCTAACAATAAAGGATAGGCTAGGATAGGGGAGAGTATCAGTTGTAGTGCGAGTTGAATCAGACGCAAGTTTGCTGTCTCATTTTTTTGTATGTTGTACGATACGTAGAATACCAGTTCCTTGCTGTACCAGTTAAATAGTTCACAGTTTCCCTTTGTTGAGTTTGGTATATTCTGTGGCATAACGCTCGGAGAAATCGAAATGAGTGAAGCAATAGCTAAACAGTGAGTAAAGGTATCTCCACACCATCCTCGTATAACCCGGAATGTTTCAGGATTTGTACCTAGGAAATCTTTACCTAGTACCATCAGATATTTTTCTGATGTCAGAGTAAACGAGTGTTTAAATATAGTAATAGAGCCTTCTAAACTAAAATACTGTTCACTAGTGTGTTTGGTAGTGATGGTGTTTTGTTTGGAATATGTAGAGATAAGTTGTGCAATGTACACGTTTAAGCATGAAATATTTCGACTCGTATCTACAAATACGCATAATTCAAGAGCACTTTGAATATTTTCTGAACCAACTGCTACCTTATCTCTATACGTATTTATCAATGTACCAGAACCAAAGGTGATATTGAAGACAGATCGCAAGGCGACCCATTGCAATTCTTCATTACTTCCTAAGTGTAAGCTCCAGACGTCAAAGAACCATTGTCGGGCTTGACCTTTAAGGTAGTGGGGTAGAAGCAAGGTCTTCATCCTGTCAGTCCATTTGTGTTCTCCTGCTATTTGTTCATAGCGTTCTAGGAATCTATCTGTATCCTTTTGGGATTCCTCCCCAGAGAACGGAATTAAATATTCGAATAAGGACATTGTGAATTATTGTTGTGATCCTCTGGCTTGGTTTAAAATTGCGTTAGCAATGTTTGCAAATAATACTTTTTGTTGTTGAATTTTGACTTCCTCGGGAGTCATAAGATAAATTTGTATAAAGGCTTCAGCTTCTAATATGTTATCAAATTCCCTAAACACGGCATTCGGAAATTTATGTATTTGGTCTTTATATTTCTGCCATGTTATATAAATGCCACGAGTTCTACCGTTTGCCACGGCGTAGAAACTCATAGAGATAAATTTTGATGTTTGATAATTAAAATTAGAAATGAAGGAGGGGAAAATGTAGATAAATAAAGGCAAGCTGAGAATAACCCACTCGGCTTGACGTTCCACAGTAGCCGTTCCAACACTATTAGCCCTAGCGGGAAACGATTTTAGTTAATCCATTAAGATCTCCGAATATTCATTATTCTCCTTTAACGGATTAACTCCAGACAGCAATGCACCGTTCAAACACTATTAGCGTGCAGTACTAATCACTAAGGACTGACCACGTCTGTTGTGATGAATAGTAAACTTCTTGTCGTTCTTCTATCGCAACAGCCCGAGGTCATATCCATGTGATCGTAAGGGCAAGTAGTCTGGGATTGATGTGAATGTACTTGCCTACCTCTCAATATGTGCGTTGAGGTGACTGTGGAATATTTAGATTGTTCCCTTTTTTATGTTTTCTCCAGTACTAAAATGTCGTTTCTAATCATTAGATCAGGTTAGATTTTACAAAATATACTGGAACTCTCTCATTATCACGTCAGATAAGGATCGTTATTAAGGGTAATGCCACTCGAATCACCTATCTGCTTGCAAGGGTATCGGGATTAAGGAACAGTGCCGCGTGAATCACCCCGGGTGGTAAGAACTGGTGTGAGAAGCACACTTTAACTCAACTACACTACGTACCAGGTCAACCTAGACCTCAAGGTAAGGGCTCTAGCCTCAGTCTAATTCGTAAGGAGGGGTCTACATTAACGTCTGCAGATATAGTCGATTGTTGTTTGTTGTATGTTGTTTTTTCATAATTTATCTATATGGTTGTAATTTTTTTGAAAATTTGGGCAGGGCTTCCGCTGCGCCTTACGGCTTTAACAATAAAATGGTGGGGAGGGGATATAAACGATTTCAGCTTCCGATTTGGGAACAACTTCCCGTGAAGAATTTCGAGAACAACTTTCCTCTCTTAACAGCTCGGGAACAACTTCCCTCATAAAGCTCGGGAACAATTTCCCTTGCAGGATTGGGGAACAACTTCTCTTGTAACTTAAAGCAAAAGCTAAGCAAGGTGTAAGAAGAAAACTAGTAGAATTAATTCCCACAATTTGAAACTATAAAAACGGTTAAACCTACCAGTTCCCCGGTAGGTACACCATGTTACAAAACCCCGGAGGGGTCTTTAAATCTAAACGCAGGCCGTTTTACTGTTTAACGGCTATGCCCAAGGTTTAGCCGTTATAAAAAGTTATTGCCGAATTTGTACATAAGCAAGAATTTTACTAAGTTGTTCTTACAGGGAACTACTTCCTTTGTAAAGCTAATAGCGGTGATGATAATGTTTTACCTTTTGGTTACGTGGTTTCGTATGGAAGGAATGGAGTAAAGTTGAGTTGTTCTTGTTGAATTTTGCCAAGGATTTTATTCTTGCTTTCTACAACTAAACAAGATTGGAAGTTTTCAATACAAATAACTGAATAAGACTGAAGGAAAGAGCAATCATCTGAAGCTTGTCGTGAAATTTATAACTTTGCCTTAATCTGATTAGAGGGATAATGTTAAGAGTAATAAAGCAAGACTCAGTAATTTGACATTCAAGTCTGCTACAAATTGTACGTGGTAAAGCTGACTATGTTGCAAGTCAGCATAATGATAAAAGTCATA
>JAAXYW010004063.1:0-10052 GCA_036851895.1 Orthonychiurus folsomi
GTCAGGGCGATACCAATTTTTCTAAAAATCTCAAAAAAATATATTTCTGCACAAAAATGCATTTTTAATCATGATAAATATTTCCCAGCATCAAAAGTTGTGAGCACGCGCTGTACGTTGCCGTCAAACTTAAGTGGGGCGTATTAGAACACCTTACCATCACAATGAACAGTCTTTAGGGCCATAGGGCTCCTCCCTGCTCACTAAAATGGCCCAATGAAAGTTGGAACTTACATCACTTTTAAACATAAAATACACTTTTCCATTGATTCGAGTGTCCATCCTCACTTCTTGAATGCCCAAGCCACCTCAGACGCATGTGGGTAGGAGATATCCTTCTCCGGAAGTCCGTGTATGATTCTCTCAATCCTTTCCTTCAATTTATTTGATTCCTCTGGATCCAGGGATGCAATGTAACTTTTTGACGCGACTCGCTCCCAAATGGCTTCCTTCGCCACCAACATCCCCCACTTCCACACACGAGATTCCAGCGGAGAAAAATGTTCACGTGCCCAATCTCATTCCCAAGGGATCCTCCATTTATTATGTCGATATTGTGGGCACACCAAGTCGTACTTGTCATATTCTTTTCTGATATTATCCACCCATTCTGCATTGTCTCTGTCCTCCATGTTCCAAATCATGGCCACGAGAGCTCCGGGTTTTAAAATCCGATGGAATTCCTTCAAACTTGACTCATTGGCAAACCAATGGAATGATTGGCCAATCAGCAGCGCGTCCACTGATCCGTCCGGAATTGATGGCATGGAATCCCTTCATCCATCCCGAATCTCAACTCCGGGTAGCACTTTTTCAAACATTTCCCTCATTCCAGCCACAGGATCAATTGCAATCAATTTGGATGGCGGCGGGAAATGTAGGATGAGACATCGGGTCAATTTGCCGGTTCCAGCTGCCAGGTCGACCACTGTAAAGAGACCAAATAAGCTTCCGTTTTTTCCTAGTTGTGAAATTATGAAGTCAACGCAATCTGCTTGACAAGAGGGTCGGGCTTTTTCATAATTGTCGGGGTTAGAGAAACCGATTTGTTTGATGGTTTGTTGTAGTTTGATGTACTAATGACGGCTGTTGGTCATTCATTTTGTAGTTGTTGAGGGTTTTTGTTTGAATAGTTTTTAATATTTCCTTGTGGAGTTTGAAAGAGCCTATGGAAAACAGGTCAGAATTAGAATTTTAGGATGTTTACACGTATCCACCATTCGCAAATTGGTTATACTAGCTAACTAGTTTCACATAAACAAGCACATATGTGTTGTTGAAAAATGCTTAATGTTAACTTTGAATTTACCGTAAAATTAAAATGGACCAAGATGTGGCCAAGAAAGGGATTTGAAGAATTAGCTAATTAATTATTAAAACCTTCTAGTATCGTATTTTAGCACGATTCCACACTTCCTATTATGTAGTAGTTGGAGTTGTACTTGTAATAATTAATGCAGTAAAGCACCTGGGTTGAAGTGATGGTGATATTAGAATATCGCCAACGTCAAAAGAACTGAATGAATATTGAATGTATCATGTTTTGTGCACGAATGGGGTTTTCGAAAAGTAAAACTTGCTTTACAGATAATTGTACACAGAAATCCTTTCTGGACTGAGCCGGGAGGCCGGGACGGGGGTGATAAAGAGTTTTGTATTTCGCTCACGAGGGAAGTACCCGAGGTACAACCTCCCAATTTGGCTGAAATTTTGTTCACTTATTACACTTATGTAGAAACTATGTTTTGCAGTGTCCACTCTCACTACTCAAATTTCGAATTTAGCCGAATTTTTGAAATTTGATATTTTACATGATGGGACATGTAAAATCCAGATTTTTGTGGGTTAAACGCCGTCCTGTTTTCTCAGCTTTGCAGTTTGGACGGAATACACAGACCTGCATTGAGGCCGAGGTCGGCCGAGAAAATCGGCGCCGCACGTCATGCCACTCCATACAATGCGTCCAAACTGCAAAGCTGAAAAAACAGAACTGCGTTTAACCCACAAAAACCTAGATTTTACAAGTCCCCCCATGTAAAATATTTCGAGCCAAATTTCAAAAATTCGGCTAAATTCGAAATTTGAGTAGTGAGAGTGGACACTTTGTGAAACATAGTTTCTCCATAGGTGTAATAAGTGGTCAAAATTTCAGCCAAATCGGGAGGTTGCACCTCGGGTACTTTCCTCGTCAGTTGATTTCCAATGCAAATCTAATGCACTCCACACTCTGCAATTCTGCAAAATGCGAAGTTTTACTTCTACATAGCAGCTCCACCCACACACGCACCGTACTTTGACTTGACGGATGTGAGTGATTAATTTTGTTACATGACGTTGACGTTACGTGTAGTGTGCTAGTGTGTAGCGCAATTAGAGCTTCCAATCCAGCATGCGGGATTGCGTTTGCGGGATTCGATATTTGCTCCCGCTGGAAATCCCGCAAAATTAGAAAGGATGAGAGAGCTACAAATATACGCACTCTTCCGTGCTCTTAACTTTTATTTTGTATTTTTTATTTAAATAAAATTTTAAGCTTAAACGGAGATTAAATAGCAGACTTAGGCTCAGTTGGATTTTCCCCAAGTTAAGTTTTGAACAGCAGTTTGTGAAACAAAAAGCCCATCCGGTTTTCTAATCTTCGTTTTCAGATTCAGATTCAATAGCTTTAGTTTATTGCTCAAAGTCGTAAGAGAAGAGTTAACTGATGGCAGGAGCGTTTTGCCAACAAATTACTAAAACTAGATAACAACAAAAACACAACTTAAGTTTAAACAATTTCTTTGGGAAATTGCCTTATTTTCTGCATATGGGTGCATGATAAATCTGGAGGAAAATAAAGATGTGAAATGGTCCATCGGAATTCTAGGTAATAGCAAGCACAAGAACTTTAAAAATTAAATCAAGTAGTTTTTGTAACAAAACTTATCGGCGTTATTTTATGCACTTTAGAAATAGTGCAAACTAAAGAAAAAGAATGCTTACATCGCAATCCCAATTATACGGTTTCTGTTTGGATAGTATTTTTAACGCCCTCCTGAATCCTCAAAATGCTCAATATAAATTCTGGACTAGCCAATCTACAAGTGCACTATATTATTTAAACATGTTAGGGTCGAACGTTACTGCAATATGAGAATTTATAATTTCACTTGTTCGACAGCCATTAAATCTCGTGCGTTTTGCTTGGGTGTTTATTGGCTTTCGAGCAACTGACAACATTTTGTATTTAATTTTGCAGGCTCAAAAAGTCAAAATGACATCAAATTAAAACTAAACATTAGAAGCCAGGTCGTAACTGAGTATACGCTGTTGATATATACTTTGACGTCGGACTATGTGATGGTTGCGTCGTATAGGTTTGGATGTCTAACTTATGGCCATTCAAAGAGATCGGACATTTGGCATCAGGCCGTACGATGAAACACACGGAGTATATTGCCATATCGAATTCAGGACTCGTGCCAATGAACCCGCCGCCAATCGGCTTAAAGCTGCCCAACCAGTTCATACTGTGTTCAATTACCCAGCCTTTCTGTAAATGTAAATGATAAAATAGGCCTATTAAAATTACATTAGCTAATAATTGAACTTAGATAAAGACTAGATAAAAAACTCACACCAAAATCCAATAGTTTCGCAGTTTCTCCATTCGTCGCATTCCCATTCGCCTCCTCTGCTGCAAAATATACCCAATTGTGAAACCCAGAGATCCCATTCATAAGTTCCCCAAGGAATACATGCTCAAAACCCGAGGAACTGGCTGTTCCTGTGCCACGGTTAAAGATTCCGAACCAAATGTGTGTCAAATACTCTCGACTGGCATCGAATCCGAGCCCCGTCAAATACTCTTGAGCTCGGCGCATGATAGGCGTATCAAAGACAGCATTCAGAAAATCTACTTGTTCCGCCGATTCCTGCGGAGTCACATCCTCCGTGATCCTCACATCCGGGATGTAATTGTCATGGAGTTTAATGAGTCTGGAGATAGTTGGTTGAAGATACACAAATGGGTGAAGTCTCAACAGCCTGAAATAGCCAAATAGGTAGTAATATTCTGTAGATATAGATATTTATATATTCTGACTGTACTAATGGCCCGAGGCTTAAAGTACAACTATAACAACAACGCAATTGTATTGACAAAAGCAACGTAGTTCCAATTTGCGCTTGTTTAATTTAAAAACAAATCTTTTTCAATACGAATCCCTTACGCTGTAGAATTTGGTGTGTAAAAACTAAAAAGCGATTCAAGGATTTTGGACTCACGGACGAACATCGGGGCTGACTGCGACGAGATTGGCTACGTTATTTTCATCCAAAGCCAGAAGTTCCTCAGCGATTTGTTCAAGGCTGCCTGATCCTGCAAATAATGACAAATTTTAAGAGATTTTGCCAAATGATACAAACACGTCGTACTCATTATAAGTGATGTTTATAATTTACCTCCACATAGGAAATCATAGTCTTCACAGCAATCACCGAATCTCACGCATGCAGTATTACATTGGCATGGGGCACTTGGGTCGAGGGTCTGACCGCATTTCCCAGCACAGGAAGTGCTATTCTCAATTCTTTGAATGCCCGGACGACTAACTGGAAACGAGTAACATTTCAATGGTTTAATAAGCATTTCCTAGACTCGCTATGTACTTTAAATGCATGTTCAATCCACTTTGCGAAACGAGAGTTATCAAAAACTTGGTTCCGAACAAATTGGTAATTTGGCGTCAAAATATAATACATTCGAAATGTTGTTTTTTGAATTCTCAATTGTCATAATGCCAAAATATTAGAATAACTTTTTTCAAAATACAAGTATAAATGTACTTAGCACATGTTCGAATAAATATTTTGGTTTTCAATAAAAAATAGTTCACCTAATGTGGATCCCTCAGCTTGGAAATAAGCGAGAAGCACACAAACACCAAAACACAATATTTTCAACATTTTTAATAGTGCCTAGGTGAGCGTTAGCCGAGCAATGATGCTTCATTTTTTGCAACTTGAATAAATACGTCCTCCGTAGAACCTAATGCTATGTGTCAAGTGGAATGCATGTATATGAAATATAATTATTTGCCCATACATACAAATAAGTGCCTATACCAATTAGCAATTCGTCGCGTCGTACTCGAAAATTCGCAATACACTCCTGTATGCCATAGGTTGGATGGGGATGGGACCATGTCACAATAAATCCGGGTTGGCATTACAAAGGCAAGACTTCAAAATGATCGAACGAAATGCAAGTCAAATATCAAGTTGAAATCACTTAGGGTGGAATATACTTTTCGCAGTCGCAGTTCAATAAAATTTCAATTGTGCAGTCACAATCATCATTCAATGCGCGTCATATTTCTGACCCGTGTTGGGTTTTTTAGTAATTTGTAATCTCAAGTGGAAACAGGTGCTGTTGTAACTTTCCAAAGTGGCATTTTATTTAATACCTATGCAGAATAGACACCTCACAGCTGTAGAAATTCCAAGTATGTAATTTATTAAGTACCCTACTCACATGTTAAAAAAAGAGAAACAAACACAAGAAGGATTTTACGTTCGAATCCGCGATCCCTACAATCAAATCAATCGGCACCGGACAAGTTTCAAACCTTTCCAATTGAGTGCTTTTCGGCGTCCGTCTTTTTCGTGAAGTCGTCTTTTCCACCAGCCGCTACTACTTTTGATAACTGCATAGTATAAAAGCCAAAATTACTCGCCTTTTCTCATGAAATGTATTAAAATATTTTCCAAATTACCGTTTGGAAAAGTGCATGATTGGAAAGTGTATTCTTTGTTGTTCCTTCCTCGTCCTCATCCTCGCCTCCTCCAGCATCCGTTTCTCCGGAATCTTCATCATCCTCTCCGGACTGTTTGGGATCTCGGCGCCCAAGTTCCAATCCCCGTTTGATTTCTTCAGAATTGTCAGAGTTGGAATTTCCCCCCTCAAACAGGTTGTCTAAATCCAAATTTCTACTGTGAACGGCCGTAAATGCGCCGATAATGCAAACAGAGAGAAAAAATACGAGTTGGAGTTTGGATGACATTTTTAGGTTGAGTTGAGTTGTTTTGTCAGTATAATGTCGCACAAATGGTAAATGGAGATGGACAGATTAATCCAACTCTATTTCACATTCAAAGTGAGATGATTACAACCAGAAAACACGAATAATTAATAATTCATTTTGTAATTTAGCCAACATCTGGTAATGCATATTTTATTGTGAAAGTTATTCAGACGCCCCACAGCACACATTCTACGTTTCATTGCAATTGCAATTGTATAGTTCTGACTGGATGGATTTGACAAATTATTCATCTACAAAGACAAATGCTGCTCGCTTTACGTCATTCTCGCTTTATTTATACACAGTCGTTGTATGTCTAACGCTTAAACTCAATATTGTATATTTCACTCACAGGGAAAACGGAATGGGTGGAATTCATTAAAAGTAATTGCTATACACTTTCCATGACATTCATCGCACGACGAGGACAACTGTGTTTTTGAAAATAGCCTCCAAAAATTCAATCAAAGATGACCTTCCCAGGTAAAGGAGAGACCCCACCTTGACCCTGAGTGGTCGAAATGATCTGACATACTTTCTTCGATATTTTCTACTGATACGAATCCCCAACAAAATTGAATTTGACAATTCAAAGATTTGAGAAAATCTTCCAACTACAATTTGTAGGAACATCAAATTCCCTATGCATAAAACAGGGTAGATAGGCGTCATGACGGCTCGTAGTATTTTGGATTCTGGGGTTTGTAGGTGTGGTTGCTTGGCCTCGCTTTTGTGGTGATTCATTTTAATTGTAATAAAATTGGTTAGTGTTGCCCATATAATTAGAGTTCCTAGCATGAGTGGGAGCATGGATGAGAGGGCGTCGCTGATTATTTGGATCAATAATTCCAGACATCGATAGATTTTTAAGATAGGGTTATCAAAGCTTTCTGTCCGGGTTCTCGAGTGTCTTGAACTACAATAAATTTCATATGTTATTTTAATTAGATTTGATGAACATTTAAGATTTGTATTAAATAGAGCGCTATATGCTAATTCGCAAAATGTGGATGGTACACATTTAATTACAAAATAAGAAAATGAGAGTGATGAATAATTTTCCAATAAATGATGGCTCAAATTAATTGCTTACTCCAATTCTTTGATAATGACAGGAAATGTGTAGCAGGCGACGGTCACAAATGTTATGCAGAGGATGAGGAGGAGGAATACTTTTGCAAAAATCACAATCAGGAGCATTGAAATCCAAGGCTTCCAACCCTCATGAATCCCCACAGTGTAAATAATGAAGGCCGACATGGAATTCGTAAAACTGGAGAACTTGAACAATGTGAAAGCAAACATAACAACGGTGTTAGGCACCACAACATAAGTGATTCCCAGGAAATATTCTAAAAAGTTTCTACTTGTGTTTGTCGGATCTGGAGGGCCTGTTTAAATATCAAGATTATATGTAATTTTCCTCTTTTCGAAAGAGTGATCGCGGTAAATTATGCCTTACAATTTGTTACCGCAACAGTTAGACTTACCTTGAAAACTAGTCAGGAATTGAAGGTATTTGTTCAACGCGTCAGCAAATTGCCTGCACTGTAGGATTGTGATTATTTGATATAAAGAGCCAGTTACAAAAACCTGTAGCGGCACAATAATATTAAATGATTCTAATATTGTTACATCTGTTGTCATTATAAGTCTGCAATAAAGAAATCCCATTGGAGCCGCGGTGCACCAAGTCAGAGCGACAGAAACACACCGAACTCCTAGCATAATTTTATTTTCGGACACCAATAACCGATTGGTTTCCTTGTCCCAAAAGTAAGGGGAACTCCCGCAATAGTATCCCAAGTCAAAAATCCACATTAAATACTTTAGCAGACGAGATGTCAAAATTACTTTCTGAATTTTGCGGCTTTTGAAATATTTGAATTCAGGGATTTCCACTATAGTTTTTAAATGGAGCACCATTTTAAACGGGTGCTAGAATGCAATAAGGTACCGTTTCACCACATAACTTATACCTGCAAAGCAATAAAGACTTCTGACTTGTAGCACGGCAAGGCAGGTATAACCTACAAATTAAGGTGAGCCCGCTCCATAATAATAAGCAAGGGAATGGACAAGTGACAACATTTAGGGCATGTAGCATGGTGACATCCCACTTTTAACCTATAATTTCCTTATCTTAATCTAAGGTTAGCATTTAGCAGGGTGAGGATGGCAACACGACAGAGAACAATCTACCATACATTTAAATCAAGGATGTCGGGGTTGCGTGACAAAATATCTCATATGCTCTGACTTGGTTTTCCAAATTTTTTCCAAACTACCACTACCCGCCACCCGCATTGATTACTTACTACAAAATTCCTATTATTGTGATTGCGTAGTACTCAAGACACAGTATTAAGGCTCCGCGTGGGTCAGGTCGGATCAGTTCAGGTCGCGATTTTAGTCAACCTGAACCTGAACTGACGATTTCAGGTCAGGTCGAGCATCAACCTGAACCTGAAAAAATATTTCAGTTCAGGTTTGGCCTCAACCTGAAAATTCAGGTCAGGTTCGGGTTCAGTTCAGGTCGACCTGGGGGTTGACCTGAGGAAATTTTTAATTTGTTTTCATGTAATATATCCCTATCATCGCAACCAAAACCTGGATATACACTCAATTAAAAATAAATTTGTTGGTTCGGCGACTATGTGACGATAGCCAAAGAAGTGGAAGGTTGCGGCACAAGCAAATTTTTACGGTTTCGGCAGGTAATAATGCTTACCACTCAATACCTGTGGATTAATAATGGCGGTATCGTATGCATTCAGCTAGAGCAAATAAAGCGGTTCTATTTGGTTCTATGTTGGGGTATTACTAATAGGGGCGTTGGATGTTTTTAGTAACAACTAAGTGTCTTAATTGTTACACATGAATGCCTTGGTAGAACACTTTAATGAATAAATCAAATCAAATCAAGTGGTGTGGCAACTAAGGGCGTTTTATACAGGGGGTGTTGCGCGTGATTAATGGCGTGAAAACGTGTGGCGTTGCACCTGTTTAGGGGAGTAAAAAATTGGGGCGTTGCACGTGTTTAGGGGCGTGAAAATTGTGGTGTTGCACTTGTTCAAGGAAATGATAGCTTGGGGCGTAAAAAATTTGGGTGTTGAGCGTGTTTAGGGGCGTAAAAGCTTGGGGCGTTGCACTTGTTTAGGGGCGTGGAAAATGTGGGTGTTGCACGTGTTTAGGGGCCCAAAAAATTGGGGCGTTGCACTTGTTCAAGGAAATGATAGCTTGGGGCGTGGCGCGTGTTTAGGGGTAAAAAATTTGAGTTGAGCGAGTTTAGGGGCGTGAAAAATCGGGGCGTTTTGCAGATATTTTGCATGCACTTAGGGGTGTGACAACTAGGGCTGTTTTATGAAAGGGCGTGGCAAATAGGGTGTTTGTGAGTTTTGCAACCTGTGACATTCTATGGATGGGTGTGAAAACTGAAGGCTATCTATGCAGGGATGTGAAAACTAGGGGCGTTCTATGGAGGGATGTGAAAACTAGGAGCGTCCTATGCAAGGGTGTGGAAACTATGTAGCGTTTCAGACTGGGGTGTTGTGTGTGTGCAAAGGAATGAAGACGTACAGCGCAGCCGGCCGTAGGAAATGTTGACCTGATCCAACCTGAAGCGACAATGGTGCAGGTTTCAGTGCAGGTTTCGGATATGACCTGGTCTGATCTGAAAATTTCAGGTCAAGTTCAGGTTCGGATCAGGTTGACCTGAACCTGATCGGAGCCTTACACAGTATTCAAGTACCCACAACCTGTCCTAACGTTTATTTTGGTCTATAGTACTAGTACAGTACTGTATTTGCAGTTGCCGTACTATTTCAGAAGAGTACAATATCAAAAGGCGAGCTTCTCAGACTACAGACAAATAATAAACTCTGCAAGCAGAGATCGAAAAGAGCAGCTGCTACACAATGAACATTAAGCTCACACCCTTCCTCAAGTCCCGACCTCACCACCTTCAACAAATCCCGACCTCACCAC
>JAAXYW010004064.1:0-10050 GCA_036851895.1 Orthonychiurus folsomi
CTGTAGACGTTACGGCCATTCAAACAAAATTTGTTAATTTTTATTTGCCAGCGCAGCGGCTATCCAAAAATTGCGGTTGAAATCGCGTGGATGTGAACCACCCCGCGAATTTGGTCGCGGTTGATTCGCGAGTTCGCGGCGATTGCGCGAAATCGCAGATCGCGCCCAAAGTCGCAACACAAAATCGCGAGTAAAATCGCGTGCATGTGAACTAGGCATAAGCCAGAAAATTATTTAATTGTGCTACTATGTTATTTAATAAAAATAGTAAATATGATGCAAGCACATATTTACTTTAACTCCAAAGCAGTAATAAAATTAGCTACACTATATTCATTTAGCACGACAACGACAAATTTCTTCAGTGAACATTTGACTAGAGAATGTGGCTAGTTGAACAATACATCACTTCACTAATCACTACTTGCACAATTTCAAGTGCAGTGTGTTGTGAATTGCGTGAAGATGTGTGACAAGCATGACAAAATGCGTGACAGAATAATATAAAAGTAAAATCAATGTTTTTAATCAAAGCCCAATCAGGAATATAATTAGTCATTTCATGCATTTCGGCGTAAGAATGTGCTCCATTAACATGTGTACAGATTATGTGTAGTAGTACAGATTATGACTATATGTCAAATTCAGAAACATTAGCTTCAGCAAGCTCCAGCCTTTTTTGGATACGGTTAAACATTCAAGTACTTCAATTCACGGACTTGTCATTTTGTTGTACTTGCATGCTCTTTGTTTTTAACTGTGCATAGAAATTTGACATGAAGGTTAAAACTTAAAACAGCAACCGACCTATGCTATGCAGTCCTTGCTAACTTAAAGCAAACATGTACCACAATTAATAATATTCCTAATTTGAAAGCAATTCGGTGCAACTGGAACACAATAGCATTCAGTCAAAACTAATGTGCATCAAATGGCAGTTGGAAGTCTTTTGCTCCTTGCTAACATCTGCCCCGCATGCATTAAATATGAAAGCTACACAAAATGTAGCAAACAGGTACATGTCCGGGATTTGCCATTTAGCGCATGCATATAGCCATAACCAAAACTGAACCTGCTGTTTCTAATCAGACAGCTAATTCGAACGGTTCACCGATTCTTTTCGCCAATTCCATTCAATGATTTCAAAAATCAGTCTAAAATTATATCGACTATGCATCCAATATGGGTACTTGTCAAGCACTCATCCCTTTTGGTGGTTTTCTGATCGTAAGGATGCTCCAGTGGGTATGGTAATTCCATATTTTGCAAAGGGGATAAATTATTTTCCCACCTTTTTAATTGACTTTCGACTTTCCCACCAAATAAAACCGGCTTTCACACATGCTGACTTTCACACGCATTTAACTTTTACCCACCACCCCACCTAGCCGCACCTTTTAAACTAAGTGTCCCCTAAAAACCTACCTACCTATTTTGCAAGAAATGGCAAAATAATACAATTACTGAACGAGTAATGGTGTGATATCAATGGTATATATTTGAATAATATGTTGGCAGAAAATACAATAGAGTAAGTAGTGCATATGATTATCCATTATCCAGCCAATTTTAACAGTCCAGCTAATCTTTGTAGTTCTTTCATTTTGGCTTTTTGGAAATGTTTATTTTGTAAAATTGTGTTAGTACGTATTATGGTTCCGATCGGATCGGATAAAAGCCATCCGAACCCAATTCCGTCCGATCTAAAAGCGTTCGGATGAAAAGTTCCGATTTCAGATCGAATAGCCGGGGGCCATGCTGTGCACGTTAGGACTCCAAATTTTTATTTCCGTTGTGCTACTTCTGTTTAAATGCATGCGCGGTGTGGTACTGGAACTCGTCAGACATAATTCTCATTTAAAAACAATAATTTTAAAACTGTAGGATTTTTATCATTATTATTATTTTTATCGAATATTGAACAGTGACATTATTGGTTTGCTTTGTAATTATGGCTTGAACTGTCGGCTCTTTTTTTTTAAATTCCCTTTTAACAACTAACTGGTTGGGTAAGAAATGAAACACCGGTAATGTTAATGTTAAATATTAGCCGCTTAAATTAACCGCTTTTCCGCCCACGTAAGCAGCGCATTTTGAAATAATTCCTTCCATAATTTTAAAGCATTAAGTCAAGTTAAGTCAAGTTAAGTCAAGTTAACTGATAAGGAAAAGTTATAGAAATATTTTACTTCAGACCTAAATTATACGCACTTCTCTTTATATATACCTATGCCCATTCAATGCGTCTTATTTTCACCGTACATTGCATCGGATATCTAAATATGGAAAGTAGAAATATCCAATCTGACCGGAACCTGAGAACATTTTTTCCTTTTATAATTGACTATGGACTAACATTTGGGGGCCATGTTGTGTCCACAACTTTGGTTCATTACAAAAAAATTAAACCAGCTCCTCGGATCATTTTTCTACCCACGAATTTCGAAGCTGTATCAAAAGGAAGTTATGGGCGAACTTGCATTCCTCAAAAAATAAAAGTACAAATAAACAATCAGGTGACATTTCAGCCTGGCATAGTCCATTTTGTGACAGCCTGGTGAGGCAGAAAAACAAATTGAATTATGACTTGCTTCATGAGAAATGCAATATTCTTAATATACGGGAAAGGTTTGAGTTCTTAACTGCATACGTTGCGTTCAAAATTTTCAAGTTTGGGTCTAGTGTTGTGGAATTTCCATTACTGTATAAATTAAGTGAATGAAGCAGTCGGAATCTTATGAAAGTTCCAAAGACTAGAATTGTCTTTGAAAATAGGACAACTCACTACATAGCCGCCCTAATTTGGAACAACCTTCCGATTGAACTTCGTGATCTTAAACTCTCCAACAGCCAGTTTAAAAAGAATTATTGGTGATTTGTTATCGAGAAGAGAGACGATGTTTATCTTTATGTATAATTGAAGAAAAGTTGTAATTGGCTTATTATTGGTTTCTAATTCGATAATAATTGGTTACTCAATGTTATTAATTGTATACGGATTAACTTAAGTTAGTTTAGTTCTAAATTTTTATTTATGAGAGTTGTGTTGCCCTGTTAGCCAATCAACTGTCTTAATTGCTACACATGAATGCCTTGGTAGAACACTTTAATGAATAAATAAATAAATCAATCAATCATTGTCAAATTTGGAAACATCCACTTCAACATACTTCAGCCTTGTTTTTGGAAACGGTTAAATACTTAAGCACTGCAATTCACGGACTTGTCCGTGTTTACACGGATAATCTATTTTTGCAAATTTGAAATCAATTTGGTGCAACTAGAGCACAATAGTATACAGTCAACAACAAAGTGCATCAAATGACAGTAGAAGGTATTTTCTCCTTAACATCTGCTCCACATGCACTGAATATGAAAGCTACACAAAATTTAACAAACACATCCATGTCCGGGATTCGCCATTTAGCGCATGAATTTAGGCACAGCCTGTTATTTTCAATCAGACAGCTAATTCGAACGGTCCACCAATTCTTTTCACCAATTCCTTTCAATGATTTCAAAAATCAGTCTAGAATTGTATCGACTATGTATCCAGTATGGGTACTTTTCAAGCACTCATCCATTTTGGTGGTTTTCTGATCGTAAGGATGCTCCAGTGGGAATGGTCAATTCCATATTTTGCAAATGCCGCTGGTATTTCTCCATTTTGATGTCATTCCTGTCAACAACAATTGCCACAACAAGCTACTTGGCGTACATCCTACGAATTGGATTCCATTTGAATCAGCCGAAAAATATATTCCAAGTTTGTGTCATTTGTGCATCAGTCATGGCCAACATATTTCAGATTAGCTTACTGTGTAGAGGCAAGGAAATGACACGGACAATCAACCAAATCTTGTATTTCTTCACACATTTCAATGGTACGTATTTGCATAATATGTTGCCACTAAAATACAATAGAACAATTATAGTGCATTAGGATAATAATTGCAGAAAAATACAACAAGAAAAATGTCAAATTAAGGCCAGATTTGGCGACCTATATTTTTGGAATGTTGGCATTGTCCGGTTTCACAATGCCCCTGCTGCTAACAGCACTTTATTTGCGGATGTGCAATTTACACGTGTATTCTGAAGGCTTCCCAATTGCATGTCTTGGATCAGAAGCATCCGATGTGCCAATTTGGTGGATCGCTTTATTAAAAGTCGGATTTTGCATATTGCAATGGAATTACATGAATCAAGTCATGTTTTCCTCTTACCCTTTCTTTTTGTGCATTTACACATTTTGGCTGCATGGACTCCAGGTGTCTGGATTTCTGAAGTAACTCCTATGTTAAATATATACGCTGAATAAATAAGTTTGCCTAAATTATTTTATTATTTTGGCAATAAAATAGAAAGCAGTTGCAACACACGAACAATATCCATCCTCAAGAATTCTTGGCTATCGGAAATTGTCTTCAAGTTTTAATTGGCCGAGTGGACGAATGCCTGGGTGCTTACGCATACTCTGGGTTTATTGGCGCATTCCTGCCTGCCTTCATCATTTCCATCAATGCTGTCATTAAACGAAAAGTCGACGCAATTTTAACAGCCCAGCTAATTTTTGTTGTTCTTTTATGTGGAATGACGTACTTCCTGACTCAGGCGTCGTGGATGGTTGGAGAAGAGTTTGCATTTTCTGTGAGAATTGCCCTTGAGCGCTGGACCTTGACTACTTCAAAATACACGAAGAAAAAGATTTTGTCTTACAAACCATTGTTTAATCGGTTTGGAATATTTGGCATACTTGACCGCTCTATGTTTATCTTCATCGGGCTACTTTTCATTGAGCCAGCTTTAAATGTTTTGTTAATGTAATTCGGGGACATTTTGGAAATGTTATTTTGTAAAGTTGTGTTAATATCAAGAGGTACTCTAAACCCTGGAAAACGCTATACTAGTAAATAGTAGTACAAAATAGTAAATCAATTTAGAGACGCCTTGTGGAATTTCTTTCTAAAATTAGTGGTCCGTAACCACATATTACGCCGCATTCGTGCATTAATGTGCACAAACCTACCTGGAATCAGGAAAACAAAAATTGCGCACAATATCAAATTTCCAGCCATAAATGATAGGCTAAAATGATAACAGATTATGACTCTGTTTAGTTCCATAGTTCGGGATTCGTCATAAACCTGTTTTCTATGCACACGGATCGTATATGATAAAAGAGCAAAGTTAATAAACTTTCAGTTCTTTCGAGACAATTCTACTTTTGGAGTTACAGTGTTGAGGTATTGTCCTAATAAAATATGCAGCTACTTACCCCATTCTGGCACAAATACGCGTACGAAACCGGCTGCTTTTCAGCAGAGAAAGGGAGAAATTACTCTTAATTTCTCTCAGCCTGCATGTAATTATCGTAGCAATAAAGACCCATCAATAAATGGTTTACCTTTCATAGTTTATTGGGCAAGTCGTGGCCGGCGGAAAATGATAAGAACGTTATTTGTCAAGCTAAACATGCCAGAACCACACGAGGCTATGCGTTTCTAATCTGTTTCTCATTATTGATCAGACGGAAAGTCCATCCAAACTGAACACGATCGGCGGGTCAGCCCAAATTATTTATGGAGCTTTGTGTGCTTAAAGATTGCTGATGTGGAAACAACGCACCATGTAGAAACTCTATTTTAGATTTTGACGCAATCGACGTCTTCCGTGGAATTCAGAAAATACCCACTTTTTGCTGTCAGTCATAGATGAGCATTTGAAGCACAAGTTTAGCATATGCAAAACAAAAGTTAAATCTCCATTTAACACTAAGGTTACTAAAACTACACCAATTTTGAAGCAATTCTCTCAATTCAGCATGTACGTAATGTTGACTGAGGCGACGGATAACTTGATCTTCCGCATGATTCAAATCGGGTGTTTTCTAAAGATATTTCCATACAATTGGAGCTCGGCTAAGTGTCATTTATCCCATGCGTCAAGAATGGGCCGCTTTCTTTACAAAGTGAATCAGTTTCTATTTCTGATTGTTGTCACGTTTATTGTTGGACGACTATTTCAATACTACTACAAAGATATACCGCTGAGGATGAGGTTGATGAATATCGTGTGGGGTTTAGCTGGTTTTTCCGGATTGTGCTGCCATCATCAATTCGACGTCAAAAGGGATGAAATCATGCATTTTGTGAATGCGATTCTAGTTTCTCGAAGAAACCAGAGCAAATGTAATAATTTTTAAATATATCTGTTATTTTAAAATAAAATATGGCTTAACTTACAGTTACAATTAACAAGAATGTGTCCCATACCCGGAAAAATTACGTCTCAGCAGAAATGGACTGGATTTCCTGGGTATTGTTGTTCAGCTCATTTATTGTGTATATCAATCCACCGGCCCATACATTGTTTTTGTACGCGATGCCCTGTGCTCCGCACTATGCGTCATCCCTTTTTCTGGCATGCCAAAATGCGGAGGATGTCTCTTCGCCGCCACTTTACAGGATGCCCTTTGTTGTACTGGAGTACATAATTATCATGAATTGGGTTTATTTGTATGCTTTTGATTGGGGATTTGTGTTCCTTGGTTTGAAGCAAATTCATCAGATGCTGGCGCCCAGGGAACGCGGGTAACGAAAAAAGATAGTGGATTTTGCATTAAATATTTGCGACGTTGCTGAAGCTGATTACGTTTTTCACACAGATTTGGCATAAGGGGATTTCAGACTGAAGCAGATTTAGAAAATGAATTGATGAAATCCACAGTCGTATATAGACAGGCTCAACTATTCACAAGAATTTTGAATGACTCCTTCAGCGTTTACTTAGAATGGGCCCCATTGGTCAACTTTGCGAATACGGCTTTGCTGATTTACGGAGCAATTAGATACCATCATGTCAGTTTCCTTTCCTACAGCACATTCCCACTTTGTGGCTTAAGATGCTTGATTGATTCTGTGACAACTTTGGCTATGGCTGGACAGGTGTGTCAAACGAGCCAAGATTACTTGAAGGAGTGGCAGCACGTCATTGTAGGTGTCAATGACAGAGGCAGTCATAAATTGCATTCCAAAGTTTACTCAACTTGTTCCAAGCTGAGATGTCGGGCGGGAACGTTGTATGCTTTTCAAAACTCAATTGTTTTGTTGAGCGTGGATAATTGTGCTAGACTTGTTTTCCATATGTTGGTGACATACGAATAAATTAAAACGTGTACAAGTGGTAAGATAAGGGCTTAGTTTATAATTTGTAGTTTTTAAATATTTAATTTATGCTTGCTCTTTAAAGAACATAGGAATTAGCCTATAATTCAGATGCTTAAACAACAACTTGAAAGAATAGTGAAATTATTTGTATGTATGGATTTAAATTTGCAATAAAATTATCATAATAAATACAAGAGTTGTATATACACATGCTTTTGTTTTGAGGACTATTGCAATCGTAATAAAAGCCCTACTTGCAATGCGCTATTATGTACATGAGTTATTGAAATTACCTTGCAGTTAATTATTTGGTTCATTTATTAGCTTCGCCTTAATTACAAACCGCCGCGCTTTAACATTATTATCGCATTCCAATCCTTTCCACCTGGGTAGCAGAGTAATATAAATCTTCTGTGGCATCCATTTTTAATTACAACATTAGTGTGGTGTGGTACATCGAGCTAGCAAAAATGTACGGCCTTTACACTGAATCTTCTAGATATTGATTATATATTCATACAATAAGACGTCTACAACAGAATCTAATAATCTCAATTAAGAAGGACTTCGTAAAATTGAATCGAATTATGAACCAACAAGAAAAGCCTTATGGTTTTTCAGTGTATGAATATATTAATATTTGAGATTTTTTGGATTTGGACAACGATGAAAAATTTTGATGAACGCGATCCACTCACGACTACTCACTGGTCAAGTTTACATTTAATACATACCGAATTTATATAGTTGTTTGTATATTGCAATTTCTAGCCGCTTATTTGGTCAATTTTCTTGTTGCAATTACAGAATTTATATTTTCCAAATAAAACTAAGTGTTTTTTTTGTTTTTGCTCAATACAACAAAAGCATGACGCAATATCAAACTACGTATTCCAAGTATAAGAGACAATGGCTTCTGCACGCGCAGTCAGTCCGAAGCCAGTCACCTCTGAGGTAACCAGGATGGAATCTTATCGCCATAAATGAAACAACTCCGTCGTGGCTGGACGTTCTATGCTTAAATACGAATTGTTGCACAGAGTTTTTCAAAAACCAGAGTACTCGTTTTTAAGCTACACTAGCTAAGTACATCATTCTCAATTATACCAATAACAACCGTACAACTACCACCAGTGCTGATCACGCTGTACTGCTGGGTAAGGTTTCACGTCTCAAAATCCAAAGATTTCATGGAAATAAAACAAATAAAATTGTACCAGTGATTTTTGGGACACTCGGTAGACCCGTCTATCCTCCTTAAGGAAAAATTCCCCAAAAAGATCGTCACCTTCCCAGCTATCTCAAGGTTTGAAGCATTGAACTCTGGACATACGTAGCATTACGTGCAAGTGCACTACTGCGTCGCATATCAAACTTTTAATTACCCATGGTGTATTTTATGTTTCCATTCAACTCCGATCGTACTTGTCGTACATGGGAGAGCATGCGCTGATCTGATAGGTGTGAGATGGTCATATGATGACCCTGTTTGCTTCATGCATAGTTGATCATATGAGTACTCCAGTCTGATGCCATTCTGTCAACATATTGGTATGCAAGTGCACTACTGCGTCGCATATCAAACTTTTAATTACCCATGGTGTATTTTATGTTTCCATTCAACTCCGATCGTACTTGTCGTACATGGGAGAGCATGCGCTTCTTTGTTTTGGACTTGCGTCCCCTCCCCCGTCCTTCTGTTGTTAAGGGTGAGGGTCAAACATACGGTCGTTTCTCGTGTCATTCGATACCTAGACTTCTTCCAGATCTGCAGCTTTTGTAAACTCATCTGCTTACAAACATTTGTCTTTTCTCTTTTAACTAATATCCAATTAACTAAACTTCAAACCTGAACATGAACAGCGTAATATTATGCAGTTTCCTTGCTATCCTTTTATTTGCGTCCATTTCTCACTGTTTGCCAAATAATGGTGGATCCTCGTCCAGATGTGCCGAACAGCTAAGACGGGCTGTGGCTACCTATTGCGCATCTTCTCCAAGAAGGCAACGGAGTCGACGTGCTATTTTTAGCCCTGGTAATACATGGAATGTACATTCTAGTTATTTTCATTAATTCATCAATTATTTATGCACAGAGTATGACATCCATGACATCACCCGCAAGATTAGGGCGGCGGAAGATGCTGAGACTCCCCCTGGTGATGAAAAGGCAGAACCAAAGGCGGCGAAGCCAGAATCTTTTGCACTTGCGGGAACAGAAGGAGGTGTGGCCTACGCCAAAACCCAGGCAAATTCCGCACCCGCAGTCGGCACTACGCGTTTGGTTCCCCCGACAGATGGCGTGCCCTACAGTCCCATTACAATGTACGCCCTGAATATCCCAATGCCTGAGCCCATGCCTCCCACCCCCGATGAGTTAGAGGCAATGATCTCTGGCGATGACAGATCTTCAAGAAGGGTAGACGCTCACACGGAACGGTTTGTTAGGTGCTGTTCCTTAGGGAACGAATGCTACACCAATCTACTTCAATCGACTCCAAACTTTAGATGTTAAAAATACATAGCAGCAATTGCCAATTTGTTAAGAATAAAATCACTACTTTACTTTTGCAAAATCTGTTGTACTACTTTATTTAGGGTAGAATGTGTATCAGTAGAATCGTAACATATTTATTCTGTGCTAACCTTGCTTCAAATTAAAGTCATGTATTTGGTATTTGCAAGGGTATATACGTTCTTAAGCCTGAGCATTGTTTGGTAACGCGGAGAATGTCGTAAAAGGTATAATGTCATGTTACTTTAACTAATGGTTAATTACACTGTTTTAATGCTCATACTCCCCCAGCAAACCACGACCAGTCATAATTTACGCATTAGATCAACCGAAGTTCATCTTGGCCATCAGTAAACCATCTTCATC
>JAAXYW010004065.1:0-10046 GCA_036851895.1 Orthonychiurus folsomi
TCTGCCAGAAATAAAACAAAGGGAGCTCAATATACAGTCCGGCCAATGATTTTGAACTGTATCTACACTAGAGTGCTTTTACTTCACACTTTTACTGTGGTAAAAACATTTATGTGGGAGGGCATTTGGCAAATTCCTAACCGCCGCTAAGAAACCGGCAATTGAATGCTGTAAACGGTACTTCGATTTTCTTCTCAGGTGTTGCAATAGTTTTAAAAATTCCCCATACAATTTTTCAAGTTTTGGATACGACACTTTCCTTCACTTCATACCGAATTACAAGTATTCTTGCTCAGAAATCATAAAATGGAACAAGCCGCATGAAATCAAGAATTTTAATAGGCTAAAATGTAGCCTCGGAAATTCCATCGACCTACCTCCTATCAGCATTGTCAGAATGGAGAATACTTTTTCCGGGAGTGTATTTGCAGACACATTTCCAAATCCAACGGAAGTGAGACTAGTGCATGTAAAATATAAGGCTGTCACGTACTTCTCAGCTAGTGTTACCTCCCCTATCGTCACGTTGAATCGATCAGCCAATGCATAGAGCCAGCCTGTCACACAGAAAAGTGGCATAAGTTTTATAAGCAATAAAAATATTTTCTACCAAAATTTTGTTTATGGTGATTGGTACGCACTTCCAGGAGTTAGCTGTTTGGCTTGTTGATTCCCAATTGCATACCAAATACAAGCCAGCCAGTGGGCAGCCACTGGAGAAAAAGAAAAAGAGACATTGAGTGGCAAATCCAATTTAGATCTGTAACCTAATTCTCGTTTAGTAAAGCATCCTGCACATAGCGAACAAAGAATTCAAATATAAAACATGGCTTATTTACGTGTGAAGCAGAGCATCAACAGTGTTAATATGGCCGCTGAAAACTGGGAATATCTGTCCATTTTTTGAAGTAGTCTTGCTAAACGTACCAGACGAGTCAGTTTTAATAGATGAATTTGGGCCGCATCCTGCACATAAGCAAACAAAGAATTCAAATATAAAACATGGCTTAACTACGAAATTTATATTATGTTGCATAGTTGTCCTTGTTCCCTTATTTAGAAAATTTTGATTGCACATTTCAAGGTATTTTCTATAATAAAAATAATCTGAATTTTCCGTTGAATGTAACATTGAAAACTTAGTATAAAAAATTAACTGTTACGATATCGTGCAGAGCGCCGGGTTGCGGCAGTCCCGGGAAGAAAAATTATTGCGATCGCCAAGTAAATGAGTTAAAACATTTTTAGCTGACAAGGCAAGGATATGATACGCTCCTCAGTGGAGAGGAGATGGAGCAATGCAGCAGATACTATACGTGGGACTCGAGTAAGGCTTTTAATTAATTATGAATGTGTGTCAATTAGAAAGTCTCTTGTCCTGCTCTATACTGTGTTTCCTCTCGGCGAAATGTAATTACAGTTTTTTATCTCTCATTCTTTTCTCAGCATCCAATTCCGAATTTAACTTATTTTATCTCCCAAATGAAATTTCTTTCCAATTGCATTTTCAAGCAGGGAAAGAATGGAAATTTAATGGCAACTCGCACAATGTACATCTTGTCTCTGAATTATTAATAAATTAATATCCTGATCCTGGAAGACTAGTGTGAGGTATTCTATTAACAATTGGTAAAGTTAAAACATGTGACTGAGTTCAAATCCCAAACGCACCTCAGCCAAATCCGTTAAGATATTTGTTGCATACAAAAGGTCGAATGGAAGTGCCGCAAGAAGGTCGAGTAGAAACCAGCCTTTGAGATAATTTGTGGCGATCATCTATTGAATCGGAAACTACTTCACCTTTACTATTTACAAATGTAGTCCGAAAATGGAGTGCTATATCTGGAAGCAAATGAAGAGCATTAAAACCAATGCGACACTAGTAATTTTATGAAGACTATACATTTTTTATCAGGCTTCATTCATAGATGTAAGTTTCTCTGACTCACCTATAATAAAAAGAAGTTCTACAACCACATCGGAGGGGAAAGATGATCGATCATCATCAAATGCTGCATTATAAGGAACGACCACGGCAACGTAAAAGGTTGCCACAAGGATCAACCAATCCCAGCAACTCTTGAATATCCCATAATGTGAAAGAACAAATTTAGATTTCTCGAAGGCCTTGGATGTGTACTCTGGTAGCGGTGCTTCCGGTCTTTGAAGAAGGGTCTGGTCAAACGGAAGTCATTTTAAACAGACAATAGGCACAGATTTTTTTACTTGTCATTCAATTGAGAGCAACACAATCGGCCATGTACTAAAAGCCTGCTTCCTTCCGTCTGCAGTCTCTAGTGTCCAATAAAACTTTAGTAGCAATAAATCAATTTGGTAAAAATTAGTGTTTTGTTTATCTTATTTTCTTTACAATTTTGGAAATTTTTAATACAAAACTAGACTCTTGAAAACTGCATTGGTCTTGAATATTGACTGATTTGTATTACCACATGCAGCTCATTTTAAATACACATAATACACACATAAGCCGAAACCCTAGACAGCGGCCAAGTACAAGAAAATGAGCTCACATTATTAAGTTTTAGCTTCGACTTCCGGCGGTCTTCTTTGTAGTGACCAGAGAGTTGATAGAGCACAGCACGACTTCGGCGTCGGGCGTAATTGGGCTCTGCAGCAGGCGGGGCTTCTGGATCCAAGTTCCCATTCGCGTCTGTAATTCCAAAAAAAAGGACATATAGTACGGAATTGAATCATAACTCAAAATTGACAGTGTCAAATTGAAAGTGCTAAGAATGTCACATTTCTGCAAGCACCAATCATTGTCACGAAAGAATTCGCGATTTGATCGATAGCACCATTCGCCTTGGCACGTGTTGGTTTGGTTGGAAGTTCCGCATAACACAGCCCTTTAACATGCTTCTTTTCTATCCTATATCTTGTCATCAAATTCACGATATTTTTTGGGATGAAATATGAGCTGTCTGTCTGGACAGAATAGTGTTACCTTGCCAAAATTTTGATGGGATTTTGTATAATCATGTTTTTGATCGATTTTTACAAGCTATTACTTTTAGAAGTGCTAAGTGACCTGCATAGCCCACGTTCAGTTAAGTCAGAAAATCCTGCCCTAGCCTATCTATATCTTAAATTTCAGCTCTACTATGGGCATATTTAGATATTAACTAGCGGTGTTAGCTGATTTAAAACATTTAAAAAAATAACGGTGTTATTCCGAAGTCAAGTCGGGGTGGGATCACATAAACTTATAAAAATCGATAAGCTTATGCCGTTTCAACAACGGTTGGACTAATTAGAACTTTAACATTTGTTTCACTTCCGAAGAGAACAAAGAAATGACGAAGACACACCTGAAACAGAAAATTAAGTGCGGAAAGATGAAGTGAAGTAGAAATGAGATTGGATTGGATGGAGGCGAAAAGTTAATCCAAGCACCCGCGAATGGAAGCAACGGCACGGATGAAAGTCAATATTTAACAAAAAGATTTTCACTCCAATTAAAATTTTGCGACTGGGTTTTAATTCAGTTTTAATCTAATTAGCTGTCTGCAGCGACCCAGCAGCTTTGGCGCTGCCACCGCCACCCTGCTCTGATGACAGGATTTATTGGAGACGAAGGAAATTAATCCGTTCTTTCCTTGAACCAACGACGCATTACACGTTTCCTATCATTTTGGGTCAAACTTAATGAGATCCTTCGTCTTTGTCCGTCTTGTTTTTGTCAAACCATTTGTTCTCTGTCCGGGTGCTATCCTTTTGCCGAGACACCAAATGAAAGGAAATGGAGATTCGGTCAGGCGTGAACAAATGGGCAAATAAAATTCAACGGGTTTTCAATCCGAGGCGTATTTGCAAAGCAAAGGAAACTTGAAACTTGGTGGATAAAATAATAAGTCAAACTCTAAAATTGTAAAACACAGCTTAGAATGGCCGACCAGGTGTATTAAAGGACTGATCTTTTCCTTTTCGCTAGTGGACTAGATAAACATATTAATACTTACGCCTGGTTTTCAGTTGGGAATTTCTATAGACTGATGTCCAACACAAATATGGTACCCTTGATGAGGTATTGCTTATGACTTTATAATCCAAAATTCATACTCGACGTCGAACACAATAACAAGTTAATGAATGTATGTTAATTTCTTTGCTACAATTCATTTTATATCACACTCAACTAGAGGAATCAGTCGAGTCTAAATCCTATTCAAGAGGTCAAACAAACGATACAATATCTGGGATATTAGCGTTTACGTTTAGCTTGTTGCGAGAATCAGAGCGCGGAAGATAAATACACGCAATAACAAACTGTCGCATTGAAATGCTGTTTTGCAGAATGAAGAGAAAGCGATTTTCTCTTCTGGTCAACATTACCGTCGGCGGTCATCGCAATGGTGGAATACGATAGTGCACGTCTTCATTGGAACCTGTCCAATGCAAGATGGATTGCGAGTAGCAAACACAGAGATTTATTTGTTTCAGTTCAGAAACTTTGACGAAGAACATTGACTTTGTGTTGTGCAGTGGCTCTGTGGCTTGCCGTTACTGCCATCATTCATGGTTTGAAAGTTCGAAAGCGGCAGTTGCCAATTTCAAAAATATCCCTTCCTGCTCCTTCTGTGTTAGTTTCCTTTCTTTTTACGTGTGGACTGTGGACTTTGTGGAATAGTAATTCGCATTAAAAGGAAAAACGGATAAACCGGAGCATCATTAACCACAGTCCCACTCCCGGAATAGCTATGGCACTTATCCGGATCCGAGCTTTGTCTCAAAATGGGATCCTCGCATTTGAAGTATAAAGCCTGGAAACAGGGTTATTCCCCAGCATGGAGTCTTAGCGCTATGCCATGAACAAAGGATACTTTTGATTGAGAATATAATGGCGGGAGGCTGTTCCCATTGCGCTGAGGTGAGTGGAGTACTTGTATTCCTAAAATTTAGGTCATGTGTAATTTAGCAAGACTTTTACGACCAGTTTCTTCTAGATTTTACTCAAAGAAGACTTTTACAACCCGTCCGTACTACGAGTAGATATTATGGATCTCCATATGCAGAATGGGAGGGGAGAGGAGTGCGGTGTGTGTCTGAGGACTTCAATTTATTTTATGACTTGGATTACCTGGATTAATGATGTAAACCCATCCCTTTTCGCACTTGGCTTTATGGGAGACTCCGTTAAAGCTTAATTATCGGGGAGGGTACTCAAAGTGAAATGGCCCGTATTCCTCATTGCCAAATTTTGAATACGATTTCATGTTAACGGCAAATTCAACATAAGCTAACATAAAATCAGCAGATTTAACGTAAAACTCCAAAAGTACGGCAATATTCTCAGACACATGGTACAGATTAGATCTGTAACTAGAAACTGGAAAACAGTTCTTCAAAATCGTGCACAATCCAACAAAAATTGCAAATATTTCGTACTCTCGACCCCACTACATAAACATACACACAAATTGAATGAACGGAATGGAATAAAATGAACGAAGGGAATCCAGAGCAGAGGACTTGAATCCATCAATCTGCTCTTGACTTGAAAGTCCAGATTTCAATTGTTCTCCAGAGAGCATCTGTCTGGCTGGAGGAAAGAATTTTATGACTCAAACAGAATGAAGCCAACTCGGCACGTTACGGGCGGAGGAAATTCCCAGGGCTCGCAATCTTCTCAAAGCAGTTTGGCACAAAGTACAATATTCCAGGCATTTCCAACAAAATCTTGCCCGGAAAATGCCAGTCATAGTCATTCGGAGCGACCATGCGATGTATGCCTTGCTTGGTCAGGCTCGGCTCAACTCCACAGGTTGCATGCAACCCGTCCCATCAATTTAGCCTTTGTTTTACGCTGTACGAAACATGGGAGGGTGGGATCCTAGCTTGTTATTTTATTTCGTATATTTGCATAAAAGGTGAAAGTTGAGTAAGTAAATATTTCCCCCGTCTTTCTTTGTTTGACGCCCACTTACTCACGACGGCTCGTGTCCAACAAAGAAGCATCTGAAATGACACGAACACGAAGAGGATTTCCAGGCATTCTGATGGCCTTCAAGCGGCGGGTGGCCTTGTATTTTATAAATTTTGAGTGTGCAAAATGAAAATGTCTGAATTTCAAAGACGTGACACCATGGGACGTGTGAACGTCAAGTTAGCGAGTTAGTTTTTAATGTATTACATAGTCAATTGGTTAGCATTAGAATAATGCATATCTGGATAAACCATGCAATTTGTTACTAAAATAATACGTTTCTGCTTGGCGCTAGAAGTATTCTTCCGGAACGTGTTACTTACTCACGGCTCGTGTCCAACAAAGAAGCATCTGAAATGACACGAACACGAAGAGGATTTCCAGGCATTCTGATGGCCTTCAAGCGGCGGGTGGCCTTGTAATTTATTGAAATGTCAGGATTTCAAAGACGTGACAACATGGGACGTGTGAACATCAAGTTAGCGAGTTAGTTTTTAATGTATTACAAAGTCAATTGGTTAGCATTAGAATAATGCATATCTGGATAAACCATGCAATTTGTTACTAAAATAATACGTTTCTGCTTGGCGCTAGAAGTATTCTTCCGGAACGTGTTCTTAATATCTACAACAGCAGCATCGATCCCAAGAAATGAAAGTACATTTGAACAGTACGTTATTTCGGAAACATTTAGTCACTTCCTTTTGGTTCTTAAAAATACAGCCATTGTTTATTCTAAAGTTTCGTTTCTAAAAAAGACCATTCATTTCTGAAAGAAAAACTTCTTCCATTCACACTCCTGTTGAAATGGGAAGTGATTACGAATTCCGTACGAATCCTCCTCTTAATAAACCAGATGAGCTTCCCCTCAAACATTCCCAGCAGTCAGCAGTCTTTGAGTTGATTAACAAGAAAGTTGCAATCTCATTACAGCATTTCCCTTTCCAAACTTTTCCAATGATGAAACTCACACGCTCCCCTGCATACATACATTCAGATTCACCTTTGCCAAACCAATGCATGGAAAGCCCAGCCAGCCGGTGCGGTGACGTTGGGGTAGAAGTCATTTCCTTTAGTACAATTATTTGAGTTTTCTACCCTCCGGCAAATACAAAGGCCAGGCATGGGAAAGTTTTTCTTTCTTAAACTAAAAGTGCAGGGAAGGTGCAAATATTGAAGTGAAATAAATAAAAAGCAGGCTGACTGGCGAAAAGTTACATATCCAAAGAACGAGAAACCGACACGGTCTGACATTACAGCATTAGCATAGTACTAGGATACATTGCTTGTATATGTAAAATGTGGCGTACGCCAAAGTGTTTGGAGCCCTACTTTTACCCACCTGTCTTTGCCTTCCCTGCCCTTGTCAAAGTCCGTGTGAAAACTTTCCCAGCATCTCGCCATGCTTTGAACTTACACAAAAAAGAAGAAAAAGTTGAAGGAAATGGAAAGAGAAAACGGCTCAGGGAGTTAGGGGAAAGGAAATGCTTTAAGGTACAAGGGAAGAGCGTGACATTTGAATTTGATCAAATATGATGAGGTTGCGGCGGGGGCCATTGCCACTGTCAGAGACATACATCCTTCCAACTTTCCCCGTCGTCTTTGCGGCTCTTCCTTTTTTGACAGCTGACACACTTTCCTCCGGCGACGAGAGAGTCGAGGTGCTTATCGTTAACGTAATATTTGCAAATGGGATCCGATTCGATTTCTAAATCGGATTTTGCAGTTTACAGTACGAAGCGGATAATATTTTATTTTAATTTGATTAACTAACTGTGAGTGTTTTTTTTCCAAATTGTAAGATTAATAAAAAAATTATTGATTTTGCAGAAGGTATTCAATTCCAGAAACCGAATTCGGATCCCCAAATAACAGTTTTTACGGCCAGGAGAGATGAATTTCGGTGCGACTTGAATTTGGTGAAGAAGAAGAGGTAAAGCCGCCGTCTTTCTCTGACTGTTTTTCTCAATTCATCTCTTTTGAAGCAGAGCTACTTTTCCTCACTTTACGTCAGCGATGGCTAATGCATTCACGGCTGGAATGGATTGGAACGGAGAAGCTGGCGTTTCCAATTTTTCTTTCTTTAGATGTCTAAGGAGATTTCCTCCAAGGCATTCCGTCTTATTGTCTTCCATTTAGCGATGAAAGGGAAAGGATAATGCCTCACAATCGGCAATTTGGAGCCCGGGGTTGGGCTTGCCTGTTCGTGACAAGCAATCGCAATCGTAATGGCACGGAAATCAAAATTTGAACTCATTTAAAAATTTAATTTATAAATTTCAACCAAACCGAAAAGATCTTCTACTTTCGAAGGTGTGTATGCTGCAGGTTAATTTGGCTGTTTTTCACAAATTAATCACAATCATTGTTTACTGCGAATTAATTTCATCAGAATTTGCATTTGATAATTGTAAGTTTTCAATTCAGCAGTGGGCAATGTTTAAAGGTAAAATTTCAAACACGTGTACATACGTACACATAAACTACGCATTGCATTTTGAATTTACACAGCATTGCATTCAAAACTTAATTCTGTCTAGCGACTGAGAAATGTGACAATCTTTGATGTAAACCATGTTTTGCAGAGCCAGTTTTCAATAAGTAATTCAATTTGGGATTCGTAGTTCGAAGAAAGTACTTGCTAGTTGTTAGCACATAATGGAATTTATGTAACCAAAAACCAAAAGGTCGACTGCATGCCAGAAAATAATAGAATATCCACTTGCATTGTATAGAACCACAGCGCGACATGGCGCGGAAAAATAATTAAATTAGACCGCAGCACAATGCAACGCAATTCAATTAACATTTGCTCAATTTTTAATTTTGTCAATGTTATTTAATAAACTTAGGAATTTCAAAAGTTAATTTTAATTTCCACGCCTTAATGAAATTAAATATTTCCGAGCTGTATGCATCTGCCAATAGATGACGCAGCTAGTAGGTTAACATTGAGAAATTGCAATACGTAGTACATTAGTACATATGTAGTACATTAACTTACTTTTATGTTCTGCTATTCAGTGAGAAACTCGTCGGAATCGGGGCCTTCGGGAAAATTGAAAGAAAGTCTCTCCACTCCGGTGCACCCCCACCAATTGCAGCCAATTAAAGATCTGTTTGTGTATTATTTATGTCCTTATAGTACATCTATGATTTGTCCCAGTAGAAATAAATTGCATTATATTAAACGACAACATTTTTAGTTGCAAAGCATTGGGTTGGGCTTATTCAGCAATTAAGATGAAGTGTAATTTACTTACTTCCAGGGCATAATGTATTGCATTTGTCATCGTATAAAGTTAGCACTTTTCTTCTATAATAAGTTTGACTTATTAAAGGGTCTCTCTCCTATGCGAAAACATATTGAATGATATGACAGAATATAGGCCACTCAAGCACAAGAGCACTTTTCTTCATTACAAAAAGGGAGAGTGAAATTTACAACAGGAGGAGGCTTGGAAGGGTGCTCTAAAATTCATGCAAATCGAGCCGCCATTTCTAGATTCGTGATCTGTCATATCATGTCTCACACAAAGGGAAATGCCGAAATCCCTTATAGGAATATAATGATTCCAAAAAGTTGCTCGAGAGAAAGTAACCTGCAATTGTGGCTTTGATGTTACGTTATTTTGGTCAGCAAATCGGCAAATTGTAAACTTTTTACCTTACATTTTAAACCACTTTTCAAAATCCATCTAACCAAACTCGGTATTCAGTCTCCCATATTTCGTCTGCCCAATTAATATTTCGGACGTAAGGCATGCTTTCCCTTGTGACAGACAAATAATATTGGGCAATGGCTTATTTGGTGAGAAATTGGATATGGCACTTCTCTGGGTTCAGTTTGACTACGATCTAGTACAGGAATACAGGATGCCTTCATCTTTCGACCTTTTGTTCCACCCACGCATTCGGCGTTTCCAAGGATTAGCAATGCCAATGAATTCAAGTGAATCAATTACCAGACAAAGCAGTCAAATTAAGTGAATAATCAGTTTGCCAGGAAGTGGATTACTTCTATTCGGTGAGGGAAGGCCTCTGGCTTGTGAAAATGTCGAATATTTATGAAGGTCTTAAAACATTCGGCTCTAAAATTTTA
>JAAXYW010004066.1:0-10045 GCA_036851895.1 Orthonychiurus folsomi
AAGCACCAAGTCATAGAGAAATGAAGTTAAAAAGTTAAACAATTAGCACATCACTAGAGAATTACCTATGCCGACTTAACATTGGCTTCACTAAGTCGCCTTAATTCAAACTTTAACATGGGTTTGAGATATTTAACTATTCTAAATAATGATTCGACGAAGAAACCAGTTTCGGATTGTCAGGGACTAACTACTAATGAAATACAATTACATATACATGGAATGGAACTGGTTAATTTTATTCAGACTGCGACAGTCAACTGACCAATCAATGACTGTCAACTTGATATAGTTTTCAAAAGTCCTTCTTGACCGTTTGGCGTTTGACCATTTGATTTGTTGTTGGCTTAAACAAATGTCAAATCGCTCTATGAATTTTATAACTCAGCTTTTACTACTAGATATTCAAATATACTAGTTTCTTGTAGTACAATCATTATTTCCAGCACTATTTACTGTGCGTGCGGAGGGAGGTGCAGATAATTCGAATTAATTTTATTCCACTGCAAATCTTTAGTTTGTACCCTTTCCACAAATTATATTTCTATTTTAATAAATGTAATGTGTTAGTAGTTGATTTTAAAATTTAAAGTGTATTAATATTTTCTATAAAGACGAAAATCGTTCAGCATGTAAGGTAAGCAATACACACTTTAATTGATCATTGGTCAGCTGCCAATTAAGGGATTTATAAAACCTTAGCACTACAAGTACTAGACACATTACGGAGTAAATTGATTGGGTAAATAAGCGCAGCCATGCTAAACGTAGTGCAACACAGCATAGTATTCAGCATGCCAGTTGATAGTTGAATTTGTTGCTACAAGATGCATTGAATTCATTTTATTATACATATCCGTATAACCTCAGGCAAGTGCCAACTAGGGATAAACCAGACCAGAACTGGTAATTACATTGTTAATTAAAGCGCTGGTATTTCAGCAATTTTTTTCTATGATTCGAGCCACCCGAAATCCTTACACGTTCCACTAAAATATTAATCCCACCTGTCTACACCTGCAATACTTTAGCTAGATTTAAATTAGAATGCAAGGCGGAGTCATTTGCCACCCACACTCACTGAAGGAGTACAATAATTCTTTCATCACCGCACTGCGGCTACTTAAACACCTGTTTTGTTCTATGTTTGCCAGGATTTCAGTATGGGAAAGGAAATGGATTGGCTTGAGGCACAATTTTATGTGCATAATATAAGAGAAGGCGCCAACGCCGAGAGCACGAAATCCGCCAGGATCCAAATATCATTCAATTCCATATTTATGCATTCTGCGGCGGACTCCGTGACGGACCTCAATTCTGTTTTTAATTTTGTAACATTAATACAACTGTAAAATTATAGCGATTTAACACCTGGAAGTGCCTAATTCCAACAGCAGTCACAATGAGGCGGGTAAGAACTACACGTTTTCAGAGTAATTATTATTACATTGCGCCACTACAGAGGAACTTTGAATGCTTTTACTTTTAAGTCTATTTAAAAAAAATATTAGTCGGCTTTGTGGTTTACAAGCTATAGTTGTCGAAACGAAATGTGACATAAGGTACGTCTCAACCTTATTTAATTGAAAATTGACTCCTGTCATAAATCAAAGGGGAATATTTCTAATTATAAAAGCCAAAGCCGTCCATATTCTTATATAGTCATTTTGAAGAAGACTGGAACTAAAATTACATGTAAAAACTACATTTAACTTATTTCCCAGTCATTGCGAACTCAACCAGAGCGGCCAGTTTACAACAATCAACCAACTCGACGAAAAGAGCCTCCGATGCCCACAGATCCTCATATTGCCATCGCGGAAGCCCCTACACCACCAATGGCAACAACCTCAAATGATACGTCCAACAATGGTGGAGTTGAAGGCGAGGCTTATGGAGATGTCCACAAAATTGTACTTCAAGGAATAATGTCTGCGGGTTATTTGGATGCCAAAGGTGTCAAACGCCTTTTTATTGGAGCATGTACTTATCTCAAATGTAAGAAAAACAGATTCATGGATTTGAGCTATTATTAAACTTGACTATAAATTATATTGTTAAGTTTGTGATGGTGTTCTGAACATCTTTCAGTATCAGCCGCAGAAAGGACAACAATGACCTACGTGCAACAAGTTGTGAGAGAAATTAATGATCGTATCAAAACCTATGATATGGCCATCAAAAGTGCATGTTGTGAATTGACGGGGAAACGATACTACATTTTTCTAATTACGGTGGAGAAACCTATTATGAAGTATAAATAGCTCAAGCACCATTGTTAACTTTGAATTGATTTTATATACAGTGGCATTTTATTTATTTTTTATAGGCTTCAAACTTTGTTTTCTCCATTTGAAATTGAATTATTTCAAAAATGCATGGACCGGATCCTCCGAAAGTACAACAATTTCAGTATTCCATTTGACGAGTGCATTGAAATCACAAAGGAGATCCAAGAAGCCAAGGCATCCGAAGATAATGCAAGGAGTTTTATGGAGAGAATGATAGAGTGTAATTACTTCACCAAATATGTAGTTCCGGTAAGGAGAGTCATGAAACTTTTCTTTCTGAATTTGCAATTAATGTACGAGTTTAGGTGATTACAAATCAACAGTATAGAGTTTATTTGAAGTTTACACTTGAGTTTATAATACAAAAGTTTTCAAGATTCTGGAATTTTTTAAATGATTAAATTGACTTCAAAATCCCTTTCAGAAAAAAATATTAATGTAAATAAATGCCCGATTCACTCACAGATTATTGGAAGCAATGCTTACCGTCTATTTAAGAACTGTACAAGCCACTTTTCTAACTATTACATTTGTTAACATTACTAAACACTTCACAGAACGGAAAATCCAACGTAACGCTCGGAATGCGTACAATTCGTGAATTTGAGCCAATTCTGAGGGAAATGTACCACGACGTGATTGCTAACTGTCAACTTTGCAGTATGATTTTACTCCATGTAAGTTAAACTAAATCTAACATAAAATCTGAACTAATGTATGATTTGTATGAATCCCAGGGGTACCTTTGTCCAAAATGTAAGTTTTTGGTCCACAAGTACTGCTATGATCGCTACATCAAAAACAGTACCCAATGTCCAGATTGCAGAACGTCATGGGCTCAAGAGAAGGATTTGATTCGCCGAGTGCGAGAGCCCGGTCATGACGTGGACTTTGATTTTAGTATCAATATCAAAACCCAAGGGTCCGAAACCCCTGGAAATACAAATATACCCAGCGTCGAAACGGAGTTGGCAGATGATGATGATGTAGAAATGCCGATCCTGGAACCAATGATGCGATTCGGTTTGGGGAACAGCAATAAACTGACTAATAATAAAAAATCCAAAAGCAAAAAAGCCAGGAATCTATCTTCGTCATCGGATGAATCGGATTGAAAGAAATACGCTCAAGGCATGAACTCTTCTTCCCATGTTAACATGTTGATAATTGATAATAACTGTTTTGACTTACATATTACAAATAGTTTAATTTTTAAAATTGTTATTGTTAGACTTGCGAATAAAACCACTTCAGGTCGGTGACTCAATCAAGTTTTTAACATAGTTTTTACTTTTAATTAATACAATCGGCATGGAATCAAATTTCAAATGTTTGAAATTGACTCAAATTCTTCTAGCACTTCTATTGTTGTACATGGAACATACTTTTGCAGAGATTGTGCTACACAATAAGAGTTACTTACTAGAGCTGATCTAACCGTAAGCCGAAACACGTTGCCTTTTTACCACAATTGATTGCACGACCGACCGACCGACAAGACAATATAATTTCTAGCCACAATTTATCTTTTGGTCGAGTGTTTTATACATACGTTTAGAGTTCATAGTTTCATTTAAGAAACACGATACGATTTGCGGCATTTGCTCGTTGACTTCAGCTTCGCCAACACCATGGACCATCTTGCGTTTCCCGTCCGGTTTCACTCGTTGGAGTATTGATTTTCCACATGCAATTTTGAATACTGTGAAGCCCACGGCCACATTCATTTGGAAACACAATTTTGTGTAATCAGTTCCTTGTGTCCTGCAATTTAATTTTGTGTAGTGGAATTTCCTAGTATTTTTAATGTACGTTAAAATTTAACGTTAGTTACACAAGACATGACATTAAGTGACCCGCTGCTCAAGGAACTCAAAGGTAAGTAAAGCACGCATGGTACGATTTATTAAAGTGTAGTATTATATAGGGAATTTAAATTTAGACCGTACATTTACAAATTTATAAATATTTTAGGATCCATCGCAGCCTTGATTCAAAAGGGAACCGGACCTTACCGTGAAANGTACGATTTATTAAAGTGTAGTATTATATAGGGAATTTAAATTTAGACCGTACATTTACAAATTTATAAATATTTTAGGATCCATCGCAGCCTTGATTCAAAAGGGAACCGGACCTTACCGTGAAACTGATGAAACCGTGTATTCCCTTTGTCAGTGCATTGAAAGTATTTTTGTCAAAGGGCTTGTTCGCCATGATGGATTTACACCTTGGAAAACTGACTCATTTCAGTGGTTTTATCAGGTCATGCGAAAATATCATAGGTAATTAATTGAATACCAAATACATACGTAATCTGCAATTCATTCGAGGTTCATATTCATACGTGGTAGTGTGTATTTAGCATGATTTTTAAAGAGAATTTTTTCAAAATCGACACAAGTGTCAATTTTGGTGGCGTACGTAGTTCTTTTGAGAATTTGAGTGAACACTTAATTCGCACGTACTTTATTTTACAACCTGAAGGTAATCATGACCAGGTCAAGAGAGAAGGTTAAAAAATTTACTTGCTAACGCAATATGAAATTCAAAAATAAAAATACTATTTGGCGTCAAGATATATAGAATTTGCCGTGTCATTAAACTCCCGACTGATCACGGCTTGATTGCAGAACAATTCCACTCGTTTTCAAAGTTGTATTCGATGAAGTCGTGAGTAATCAAAAGACAAAGACCCACGTCGGGAAAACTCGGCTCCTCATCCGAAGTTGTTTGAAGAAAAGATGTTTGTTCGTCCCGATCGAATGTCACGTCGTAAATCGAGACTTTGAGGATCCATCATTGCGAGTCACATACAATCCAAATACATCGATCCTGGGCCATGAAATCCTATCCCAAATATTTTTGTCCCTCCTCCAACAACTCAGCTACTATGAATTTAATTTTGAATTGTCTAATGCGTCTTTTTTGGATGAATCCTGGCAACTCCCTACAATTGTGAAACGAGAGATGGTACCTTGTAAACTTTTGGGATTGACGCTTGGATTCCCACTTGGTTTTGCCGTTATTGTTGACATTTTGGATAATAGCAGCGCAGCTGAAATTGTGAGTGTTTCCTTGCGGGTATTTCAGTAATGAAAGTGCAAAAAAATTTAATTCAATGCAAATTGTTCATTGTTATGCAAATTACAGCGTGATCTCATTGAAGTCGGTGACATTTTGGACGAAATTAATGGAGGAATTGTTAGGAATCTTTTTGGATCAAAAATTGATGAGCTTTTTAAGAAAATCAGATCCCAGCCTTTTCAACTTGCTTTTATTAAGGTAAGCTACTTTTGTATTAATGTAGAACACAGCACAGATTTTGGCAATTCCGCTGCTGTACATTCTATTCGCACAAACCATGGCGGTGTCAATTTCCAAATTTTTAAACTGACTATAATTTTACGCTATGATGATTTTTTTTAAAAATTTAAGTATCGGATAGCAACTTAAAATCTAATACTGCCAGTAGTATTTGTGTGTTTGCCTTTTCTGTCATTTATAATAGGATTTTCTCCAATGGATCAAATACGTAAATGCTAAAGTGGATTTCTCATTCTCTCAACTTTTGTCCGTCTGATTTCCAGGGCCGAAGTACCAAGACAGGACAAGTTTACTTGCCAATTATAAAACTGTACAGAATCCTTGGACTTGATCCCCTTCTCAATTCCATTGAGAGAAAGGAAGAGGAGGAGGAAGGGCAACAAAACGGATTTAAGAATGTACGAAATGGAGAAAAACGGATTCCGTCGTCGGCTCCTTCGCCTTCATCAAGTTCTTTGTCACATTTAAAATCTGAACCTAAGCCATACCCCCATTCTGCAACTCAACTTAATAATTCCTCGACGTCTGCTCTTAATTTACAAAAGTATCCTGCTGATGAGGATAATCTAATTGTATAGGTAATATTAAGCAGTCACTTCAACTTTAGGGGTATGAGGGCGGTATACACATAATTCAAATATTGTGATCAAAATAAAATTTCTGTGTGTCACTTCTTCAACGTACAACTGCGTAGTTCATTGTCTCATTTATTAGTAGGATTACAAAACTGAGTGCGTGACTTCAACTGTAACTTTATTGACAATTGCGTTTTGAAAAATATTTCAAAGGTTACCGCCACTTGCTGACCTATTAATGAAAGTATAAATGCAATGCCAGTAGTCAGGTAATGGGGCAGTCTTATATTTAAGGATTGTATTTGCGCCTCCAAGGAGGCTCGAACATATAAGTTGCAAGAAAAAGTAACTCACACGTGCGCAATTGTACCTAAAAAATATCGTTGAGTTAGCTCTCAGATTTTTAATAATGTAATCGGCGCCTAGCAATTAGTCAAAAAAAAGGATTGACACACGGAAGATGTGGGTATCACAATATCATGGCTTCTAGGAATTTTCAGAAAGCCTCATGTTCTTAAATTTGTTTTCTACATTAAGCCAATTGTTGTGATTCTATGAAGCAAAATAGCAGTGATTCTTTTTTATGACCTTTCAACTTTCAAAATATTTAGTAGGTTACTAGCCCAGCTATTTCTAAATTGAATGCGATATTGCTTTCCACGATGAAAACATGGAGTATGTTATGATGAAATGGAATTCCTTTCATTTTGCTTTTCATAGGATTCCAGTTCACTCAAATCCGAGACCCCATTTCAAAAGGTAAAATGCAAATTTCCAGGGAATTTGGAACTTTGTAGGTTTGATCAAAGTCAGGCATCTACAAACTACAAACACGGGTTTTCACACCTCAAGTAAATCAAATTGGATTTGTATGGGTGCACAAAACTGCGGACAATAGTTTATCAGGCTTACTACAACCTAGGAAAGTAACTCAATCTTGTAACCCAAGCACAAAATAGACGCAAGCAGGAAATATGCAAATTCAAAACACTTGATAACGCAGCAGGTTAGGTTGATCTCAATAAATAAATTAGATCGAGTGTTCTTAAATCCTCCCAAGTGGACTCGTACACTGATGAACTTAATTTGCAACGCATGGCAAAAAGGCAAATTTTGTATGTAATCTGCATGTGCTGAAAATTAAAGAAGATCTCAAGGTTTTATGCTGATTTTCACTTTCTTCTTTGACTTGCCCTGCCTTCCAAACTCCAGCTTAATCTGCTAATTGCCATTCGTGTGTACGTAAGTGGAGGAAATCCAATTAATTTTTCATCCAAACTTTATGTATTAATCCATTTATTTTTCATCATGCCAATTCTCAATTGTAAACATTCCAAGAATTCGTTATGGCAAACAAATGCGTATGAAGGACAGGAGTCCGTTTAACATACGAGATGTCATTTTCTCTTTCCCATTCCTCCAACCGGGCGGACTTTCTCCCCGCTTCTGCGACTAAGGTTAGTGTACGAAAACACATGGACTCGCATTGGAACATTCTCACTTTCCATCCCCACATTCAAGATCCATGGATCTCTTTCAAAGCTCAACCAGTAGGAAAATGACGGCGTTTGGATAAGGGACTCTACATCGGGGAAATTATTACGAATCGCCACTGTTCGTGGTGCACATTTGTGAATTTAAATTCCACTAAAATATTTCTACAATCATACAATACCAACAGAGTTTTAACTATCTACGTAATCAAACTTTGTTATAATTTCTATATATATATAACTATAATAGTTAAAACTAGTGGAATTGAAGTGTAACATTTGAAATAATTATTGTTTTCGCGCTCATACCCATTTTGAATAGTTAATTTGGGTTGTGTTTTCTTAAACCACCTATTTGTCCAGAGTGCATTGCTTTTTAAAATTTAGTGTTTTCATTTTTTGAACAAAGATTTCCCATTTCCCGGTGTGTAGTCAAAAAGTTTACTCACTCCTATGTGCTTCACAATACCAGTACAGCGCAGTGCAGTGCCGGGTTGAGTGGAGGAAAGCCGAAATTGGTACTCATTGTGAGGTGTCCGAAAATTGCATTACTTGCCACTAACCACTTCTGCTACTACTACGAATACGTACATATGTGTGTAGCCTTTAATTCAATTGTGACAATGTAATTTGTTGTATGAGTCCAAGTACATGCACGGATGTGGGTGAGGTAGCTATCCCTTAATTGTGTCTGAGTAATCAAGTGGATTGTGTAGATTAATACGTAATTACATTTGAGGGACTCGTGTCTTGTTGCATTTAAATTCAAATTACTCCGGCCTCCGGTGAACTGACACACGATACTGCATTGTGCAATTAAATGAAAGGAATTTGTGCGAAATGCAACGCTGTGTTAACTAACTTTTAATTATGATTAACAGTTTAAGCTTTAAATTTAGTTAATAAGACCGAGCAATCAATAATGTAACACAAAATAATATCAAAAAATTGAATTTAAAAAAGCGTATGTGTACGATACAACGAAAATAACTACAAACTGTGAGTTTCGCCACTTCCACAAGACGAGGAAAGCCGAAAATCGTATTTTTATTGCAAATTGGTTTTATTACGTACGCGTACGTCAGCAATTTGGGTGCAAATACTCGTCAATCACTTCGAAAGTAGAGGTAAAAAACATCCGCTCAATCTGTCACCCGTAAAGTGGGAGTAGTACACGCACACACACATACAGTCACCATATATTCCAATCCCGAGTGAAATGAACGAACATTTTCATCGAATGAAAGACGGACGAAGAAACGAAACGAAAAAAAAAAATCCTTCCGCTCCCATCCAAACCCGTGAATCTCCATTTGGGATCTGAAATCCTTTGCAGGACGAGATGCTAAATTCTATTTTTGTAATCATCCTGTCATTCCAACCCATCCTCTTTTGGGCGACGGTGACGGCGGGACAACAAATAACTGGAAACAAATCCAATCCCATCCTCAAATCCCTTGACCTGGAAATCAAAATCGGATATTTGACGGGTTCAGCAAGAAAGGTCGGGGATTTGGAATATTCGAGGCCTGGATTGACGATATCCGGTGGCTTGACATGTGCTCTCCATGATTTGAATGGAACGGATTCATTTTTTGGGGGAGTGAATGTACGATTCAAATTGATTGTTGCTGAAACACATGGGGATGAAGAGGAAAGTATTCGACAAGTTGCGGACCTTTGGAGAAAACATAATGTGGCCGTTATTTTGGGACCCCAAGAGACGTGCTTGCATGAGGCTAAATTGGCGGCCAGTCTCAACATTCCAATGATTTCATACGTAAGTTTTGCCATATGGTTTCTTTGATTGTAAATTTCCAAGTCGTTCAATGGATTTTTTTGTCATGGAGTCGGAAAATGTGCCGTCCGCCGTATGTCTGTCTGTGTTTGCTTTGCTTTGAGTAAAACGGATTTTGTTTGTGAGAAATTAACCTCCTCTTCCGCTCCATTGATCCGTGGGATTATTGCCGACGGTTAAAATAGGAGATGAAAGTCCCGACGATCTAAATGGTACACTTTTTTCCTTTGAATTTTGAAAGATGATGGCTAGAATTTGCAGTGTTACAGTAAATTGGAAGGGAATGGGATTTTTGCTGATTGGGGATAGCAGAGCCAACTGGGCTAATGTTTAATATATCAAATAAACTATTATAGTATTTGAGGAAGGAAACTGTTAGAAATGCAAAACTGAAAAGTTTATGTGATGTATTTTGCGTCGAATGTCTTGTTCGATTGAGTATTTTGGGTATACTAAAGGGTTGTTTGCTTGACTCTCTGAAACCTATTATGCAATTTGGACCTAATAAACATAATAATTATAATTTCTAAGCGGCATTGAGGAGCAATTATATATTGTGTA
>JAAXYW010004067.1:0-10043 GCA_036851895.1 Orthonychiurus folsomi
CATCACTTGTAAACAACTGGTACTGCGATGGCTCTTCGATTTCTGACTCCGACTGTTCAACTTTTATGAAATCAGAAATGATTAAGGGGCGTGCGCTGGAGCTGTCCATGCCGTGAGTTTCCAATTGGAATAAATATTCGAGTTGAAGATACGTGTTCACAAGTTGGCAGTAAGAGTTCAACTTTGAAGTTGACCTATCATTAAAAATTGAGGGGAATTAAGAACTTGCTGGCAAATCGTGCTTATAGGGGCTAACCAGAGCGCCTCTAAAACCTGAATGGTTAAATATGTGTAAGTATGTATGTATGTATGTTTAAGGGAGTGGATGGAACTTCTAATAAGAAGCCCACCCAAGCTGACAAGGCCTTAAGGCCCATTGCAGACTCTCCCAGAACATAAATATGTGTAATGTATCCTTTAATAATTTACTCACCGCCACTCATTCACTTAGCCAAGGTCTCTGAAAGCTTAGTAAGCGGGTCACCCGGTCAAGTCGTGCGTGTGCCAACTTTTCCCCGTCCCTGAAAGCTGGCAAACTGTATTCGAAGTATTAAGAATTAAAATTTGCAGTAGACACATTTATTCTGACTCGGAGATTCGGAGTTTGAAATCAGACAGCACAGAACAGATTTAAAACCCAAGACATTTGTAAACATTACTCTCTATTCCTGTCTCACAAATCTATGCCCCGCTCGATTACACAAAATTCATGAACAAACATTAATAAAGTATGGCATTTGGCAACTTTGCGTGCTGGCTGCACTGCATTCACTGAAAGGTCAAAACTTTAGCAACGCCAATTTTATTCGCCTGCATTTCTGAATTTCAACTATGACGAACGAATGAGCGAATACTTCAAAAGGAACGTTTTTGTTCACAAAACATTTAAGCATTTCATCTAGGCTAGAGCGTACATCCCAATATTTTGAAATAATTTTTTCTGAAGCTCGCTGGAAGTGTTTATCATTTGATCGCTGGATATCTGCAAATAATGTTGGGGATTTGTATTGCTTGGATCAATTATGTCATCGCGTGCTGGCTGCTTATGCTGGCACTACTATAACTACTGGCGTGCTTCGTGGAAGATCGACGTTTCCGCTAAAGCTGGTTGCGCAACAATTGCATGCCGCGCTTCACCACAATAGAAATTGTTGAAACNGTTTCCGCTCTGTAAAGCTGGTTGCGCAACAATTGCATGCCGCGCTTCACCACAATAGAAATTGTTGAAACAAAGGATAATTATTTTGCCTATTTGGCAAATAATTTGCACGACAGCATCACTAACTGATCACACTGAAATGCTATGTTACTTGGCGGATTGTTGGTGACAGACTCGGGTGGAGTAGCGAAGTAGCCCAGAAATAGTTTTGTATTACGTTGCGTTGAACTGCTATAAACACACTCATCTCAAATCCTAACATTCCTAACACGAAAATATTCTTGTCCACTGAAGACAAACCAAATTAGTTTTTTTGTGAAACAACTGCACAGGAAATTCGCAAATGCTGAACTTCAATCCAGGGTTGTAAGCGTGTTGTGGCTCAACGCAGTTGTGTCTGTTTTGTTATGAGATACTCTGAAGGAAAAGGTACAAGGAAAACGTACATTTATTTTCAAAGTTCAAATTATTGTACTTCATATCATTACCATCACCGACACGCCAACCACAATCATTATGAATAATCTCCTGTCGTAGGACCGGAAGCCAGTGGAAGTTTTGCACAGCAACAGGTTTGATAAATTCTTACCAGGTTCTTTTAAAATTGAAGGATCCTCTCGAAGCCAAACCACGTTTTGAAGAAATACGCGGAGAAACCTACTGGGTTGAGGTCTCGGCCAAGAGTGGTTAGATTTTTGGCATAAATGTAAGCTTTGTAGTGTTGATTATCAATGTTTGTACATCAAACCTGAATCATTGGAGCGTGAGTGGTGAGATACAATCGAAAGTAATTTGAATTTGAATCACAAATTCTCGGATTAAAGCGGTTTTACTTGACTGCATCATAATTCCTCTAATTTTTGCTTAGGTAACATATTTATGCATTTCAAATGTCTCCCACAATGTCTATCTGTAACTTACTAGATTGCCGCCGCTTGCCTTTAGCAAATGTTTTTTACTCAACTTTTCGCCACGTTTTATTTCACATGTGCGTCTTCATATAGACATGAGAAAACATTTCCAACCTATTATAAACAGCAAAGTAACTTAGTAATTTTGCTAACCTAATTCAGACTTTTAATCCTAGAGATAGGTTTCATTTTATTGCTATCTACAAGTTGAACAAAAACACAAATTACTTAATTTGACAAGAAACAGTAATTTCATGGATCAACAAGCAACTGTCAAATATAACAAGAAATTCGAACACAGCAGAAAAATTTTGTACACGAGTTTTATTAAAATCAAATTCAGTTAAGATATCATATTGGTGTTGTCTGAGTTGAAGGCCTGAAAAGAAAGTTCGACTCGTGGAAAGACGCTGAATGCAATAGTTCTTCAATACTTACAGTGTCCTAAGATCTTTAAATCCGTGTTTCAGAAACATTAACAAAACAACTCGTATAAAAATATGCAAGATTCGCTGCTAACTGTGGCGAGGGGCGAGAAATTAAACGATGAATTAATTGAAAAGCGAATCCGTGATCTGCTTCACAAAGACAAGGCGCTGACTGCGCTACTACAAAAACTTAAGTCCAGTAAGGGGAATTATTCAGGAACATTTTATTCCAACTGGTAGAGTGATTTTAAAATCAAATTTCATTTTGACGTTGCATCGCAATCGCGAAGCAATTACTTCAATTTAAATACCCAGCTTCCGAGTGGATCAACCGATTCGTCTTGTGGACATTGGCTTTTTTGGACCTTGTGAATTAGAAGCTGGGAGATTTGTTGTGCATCTAGAAATATTTGAACCAGGACCAAAATCCGGAAAAGTCTATCCTAGTGGAACAAATGGGATGAAAATCGCTAGAACTCGGGAAATCGTGTCTGTAAAGAGGGGAACCAATTTTTTCATCGAACCATGTAACGGTGGGATTCAAATTAGGCCAGGGGTGTGGTACTTAATTCAGTTCATGCTGGAGGTAAAATTCACTCTAATTGCCTATTATAATTAGTTAAATCCCTGATTTATTACGTGAAACTCAAACCAGTGCTGTACTTAGGGCCCAAGCACCTACAAATGCGAAACGACGGTCAGAGCTGCACAAGTGATCGCTCCCGGAGGAAAGGAGATAAATTTTGAATTTGACGTGGGTTCCATGCAAATGCCATTTATCAGATTTACAATTTAAGATTTGGTTAACTGCTAAATGTTAGCCTCATGTTGTCGTTAATTTAGAAACATTCTTCTTATTATGTGTTTCCCTGCTTCATTCCACCCTAAAGACAAACAATGACAAGTGAGATGCACTGGTGCATGGTAGTTTATTCAATATCCATTTAACAGTCTTTCAACAATATTGTAGCAGGGGCATTTAACTGAAATTGGCTTAAGTCAGACAAAATTGTACCTGTACTTCTGTTGCAATTCACGAAGCAAGTAATATTGCCAACTGTTAGTTTAAAAGTCGCATCGATCTAAAATTAAAACTTATAATATAAAACATTAGTCTTTTTCAGTTTAGTTAGCTCCAGTGTGTTTAGCTTGTGATTTTGCCAAATGTCCCGATGTTAAAGTGTGGACAGGACAGAGAAACTGGGACGAATTAGTTATCGCAGCTATGGAGGTAGTTTTGTAATTATTATTGCTTCCATCTAGCAAATATTGGAGTGCACGATATTCCAATATTCCATACTCGTACAAAATCAATAATACAGTATTGTATGGCTGCTCCAAAATATGAACATGTCCTCTTGCCTATACTTTATATGATTATAATTTGTCGAGCTCAGATTAACACAATGGTTTAATACAAATTAGTCTACCTGTTGCACAGCGCGTCGAGGCGAGGTAGTAAGCTGTAATTCGAATTTTCTACTTGGGCTTTTCGTAGGAAAATATAATTGAAAACATGTCACCCCCTAACCTCTCTGCCAGCCATTTGTTTTTTATCACAGCCATTTTAATGACTTCGCATAAAAATTTTGCGTATAGATTTGTATGTATGCATCTCCCCATTCCTTCAATGATGACTAGATCCGTTTCTTTGTTTCCTACCAGTTTTATCAAGTCTTCTGAAACTCGACATAAGTCAAGACAAGGGGAACCCTGGCCACTTCCAAATGGTATGAGGTTGCCCTGCTCTAATCCTTCTCTTATAATTCGGCATTTCGACGCAGCTTGTCGCAGAATAGGAACCATTTCGGCGAAAGTCATATCGTTGACTGCTGGGTTTGAATTTGCACAAACTATAACCTGCAAAAACATATTCGGGAATACTGGGTTAATTGGAAGTGTGGAATAACATTTCAAAAAAAACTTTAAATCTGGCATACCTTGGTTCCTCGTCTTAAAAACTCTCTAATGAGAGGAAGCATTCCCAATACAAAATCAAAGCCAGAGTTATCCACAAAAATTGTGACACATCGATGAGGTGGTCCTCTCAACCTTTCCAGCCATTCGTCCAAGGTGTCAACAAGCCAAGGCCTTTGCTGAAGTTGTTTCCGAGCCTCCGCAAACCCAAATGCATCTGGACCTTCCAGAAGGTTAGTCACGGCCTTGGCTCCCCAATCCAAAACATTCCCAGTCAGTCCACCCCAAATGAGTTCTTCATGTAAACGCTCAGTTTCTAAGGTGTCCAAATAGTTAATACGGTCTTCAAATTCTTCCAAGGCACAGGCGTTTTCGGCTTGCTTTTGTGTCAAATAGGGATCAGGGAAATGGAATTCACGCAGGCAATGCTCAATTGTATCCAACAAGCTGCGGACTGTTAAAGTTCCAAACGCGCAGGGTCGGTCGTGAAGAAGTCGTAAACGTGCAGCAAGTTTATTTCGGCAATTGAGGGCTCTTTCTGTTGCAGTATTTGAATTTGGTTGACTTTCGATAGCCTTGGCTGCAATCCTTTCCACCCAACCTTCGAAACATTTTAGCCAGTAGTCTCTAGCTTCCGGGTCTTTTGTAAGGTCAACAGTGTCAGGAACATATTCGGATTCCGATGACAGCAAAGTGAAAAACCCGAAAGGTTTCTCTGCTCTATCTATCTCTAGTTGCTCAAAAGAGATTCGAGTTGGGAAACTCCAAGGTGCAACTCGGTTGCTGTACAAATCTTGCAGACCTTTAAAACAATTAATTGAGTAATTATACACCTTAAGCGGTTGCTCAATTCACTAGAAGATGAATCTGGGATCTGACCATCTCAACATACGGGGAAAAAACGATAAAACCGAGAGAAATGTTTCAAGCTTGCAAAATTCTACATGCGAAATCACTAACGCCGCATGTCTAATCAAAATTCAGCAATGAGTAAAATCAAAGTCGAAACCAAGGTGTTTAATAACTACGAACAAAACCAAAAATAAATCAAAATGTGATTCATCTGAACATCGCTAGACTAATGTGATTAGTATTTGGCAAGCAAATGTAAAACTGGACACAAAAATAGTACTCTTAGCTGGACCTGGGCATAGAGTGAAAGGAAGTTCTATTTGAAAGGAATTAAAACCAACTATGCACTATACAGTACCCAGATACAAGATTCATCAAATATAGCAGTGAAGAAATTAGTAAAGAAACTACTAAGCTACTAAACTACTGCTACTTTTCACCAATCTGGAAAAAGTCATGTCCGATCCGAGAAAACGGTGCCGAGAATTCACTTACCGTTTTCAACGGTTCCATTCTCCAAATCAAATGTAGGAGGTGCGGTGAATCCACTTGAACCGGCAAAATTCTCTTGCCACGAATATTTCTCTGCTTCCAACTCTTCAGTGCCCTTTAGAAACGCACCAATGGCACCCAAGTAACCTTCATGTCTAAGAAACAGCGCCTCAACCTTTTCCTTGCTCCAGTAGCGAATCGCAAAACTTACGGCGTGCATACTCAACGGATGATTCCGAAGGAAATAGCCCCCAAAATATACTCGACTTAAATTGTGTTGCACGGCGTACAATGAAGCAATCTGCCCAATGTCATTTGCAATAGTAAACAGCAAGCTTCTGGCCACATCAGCAGGTGAAAAGTCACCTGGACCTGCATGAGCTGCTTTTCCAAAAGAGGATGCTATCACATCCCCAGGAAGTCCTGCGTTAGGTAGAATTGAAGCAATTACTAGACTGGGGTTAAAATTTGCTACTAAGCGTAGGTATTCAAAATTCGAACCTAATTTTTCATAACCTCCGCTGTAAATGTCTTTGACTAGCATGTCAACTTTGCGATGGTCTCCTTGTTCCGCCAATTTGAGCAACTCGTCAAAACCTTTAGCCCCAGTGAGCAATGTCCCCAGTCCCCAGAAGGTCCCTCCGCCGGTTGCTGTCCCACCGATTCTTTCGTAGCAATCTTCTGACTCAACTTTCAGAATGCTCACTCCAGAACCAACGTTGACTAGCTATATTACATCTTTAAATTGAATTTTCATCGACAAAATTTAAGCAAATGAAAAACTTCCCGTACTAAATATGGAAAAAGAACTGGACCAGCTGGAAGGAAGTGGTATTCTGGGTATCTTCTTCTATCGAAGGTGAATGCTTCGTTAGCAACATTTTTTAGTAGGAAATTGGCACCTGTAAACAAAGTGTTGGTAAATTTGTTTCAAGTAGTAGCTGAAATGCAGATATTGGATGATACGAACCATGTATTAAGCAAGCAACTTCGTCCTCCTTTTCCGTCGTTAAACCCAACTTATCTTCTATCAATTGCGAGTATTTATATGCTCCACCCCCTGTAAAGATGATTTCAATAATTAAAGTCTAGTTTCCCTAATTAGCTCGTTCCTTCTCAATATCCTTACCAGTCGCTTTGATAAACTTCCCCCGCATATTCTCCGTTGTTCCCACCAAATGTTTTTGGACAAAATCCAAACATTCTTCAATGAATTTCGTCTCGAACTTGATGAAGTGCAACCTTGCTCCTTCCCATACTTCATACTCAAAATCAGGATCTGTTGGATCGTATTCCTCATCTACATCATTCATTCCTCCCAATGAATGCCGTTTTCCTTTCCTAAATGTCTCCCCATTCGAAGAGTCGGGGTCGGGATGTTTGCCGCTACGACTTGTATGTGTCTGTTCTGAATAAGATGACGTTGTTGCATATCGTATTCTTCGATGCGACACAGTTGAATAGTATGCGATTTTGGTTAGGGAACCACCGATGTCAATTGCGAATCTCTTGGCATTCGGTAGATTTCTAAAAAACTGCGCGTGCTCTGGCAGTGTCAACGTAATTGAGGCAGGTTGTCCTGCTGATTGGTCAGCATCGGTGTCTTTCTCTTTAAGTAGTGTCCATTATCTAAAAATGATTCAAGCAAACCAAACTTTAACTCAAAACTGGTTTCCGTAAACTTTTAACTTAAAAAAACACATATAAAATTGCAGAACTTCTCCACGTCGCATAGAAAGGTGCAGAGTGCAGATTACCTTTATTGAGTTTTAGCTTCACTTCCAACGTTCTAGCTTCAATTACACTATTACGGGGTTAATTTTTCCAGCAGACGGTTTTGTGGAAAATGAAATGCTGCCAATGACTACTACTTCTACTTGTAAGTTAAACGTTGTATTGGGGAGATGCTACGTAGGTACATTTGAACATGCGTTGTATTTTGTCTAGCTGATAAAACACAATGGTAAATGACGTTACGTTGGTGTCAACTGGGATGTAATGGACCGCTTCAAGTGGAGATTAGAGATGAATGACCGAACAACGGTAAACTGCACCACAATTTAAAAATAAGTTTAAAAGTCACCTCTATGATCGAGTTCGCTCGCATCGCAGCGCAGGCAGGGTGCGAGAGTTTTCCGCTGCTGCTAATTTGTACATTTGATTTGGCACGAGAAGAACAGCTGGTTTAATTCCTCCACGCGGCTATGCCAAGGCACGGCTATTCGAAATTGTCGTCCTCGTTTCCAAATAACAGTGAGTGAGTGCGTAGTAGTGCGTGCTATTTTCAAATCATAGTCGAGTAAATTCTTCTGTTAATTCTAAAACCTATTCAAGCAGATCGAAAGTCAAATCCATCCGGGTAAGTACATTGTACAGTTGACAGTGTTTTTGTTAATTTAATTACCACGAAGGTGTCCGTTCACAATTTATCAGTCAGTCTACAGCAAGCCGGTTTCTAAAAAAATATCAAACAGATCGAAAGTCAAATCCATCCGGGTAAGTACATTGTACAGTTGACAGTGTTTTTGTTAATTTAATTACCACGAAGGTGTCCGTTCACAATTTATCAGTCAGTCCACAGCAAGCCGGTTTCTAAAAAAATTAATTTGGTTTTAAAAGGTCAAATTGTATGTAATTTGTCAAGAGAAGTTCGGCTCTCCTGGTCGGTGACAGATATAATATACAGGGCAAATAAAAATTTGATTGCGGCTGCACTTTGACTTATTAAACAATTTTAACAATTTTTGATTTACACGTATTTTCTAGTTAAAAACTCCAGTGGTCGGGATCTTTCTAAATTGGTCTTCCTTCACTGAAGCGAATGTCTTCAAGGAAATACACATCACTCAAGAATATAAAGTACTACTATCATCCGAAACAGAAACTTTCAGACCAGACTCACATCCACAATGGCAATGCAGAAGAAGAATATTTTGTTTGACTTTATGTCAAACCCGGATTATATTCCATCTAATTCTCAACTTATTGTAAAGTATTTGACCGGGAAAGGAAACAATTTACACGAAGTGGAGAGTCCAAGCTTCAGCCCATCAGAACCCAGTTCCGTGTTCCTTGTATCCATGCCGAAGAAATACCGTCAGTTAGTTTGGCTCCGTAAAGGGGACTGTATTGTAATTGACCCAATTGCAGAAGGGAAGAAAGTCCTCGGGGAAATTATCTGTGTCCTCCCTTCCAAAAGTGTTTTGAGTCTCATTGACACGGAGATTTGGCCCAAAGTGAATGATGAGAATCAGTGTTCAACCAAAGCCCATCTTCTCAAATTTTTTGGTTCGGGGGTGGCCAAGAATGGAAAGAATGATTCGAAATCTCCTTTGTCTATGTCACCTTCATCTTCCTGCACTTCGAGTGACTCTGAGACTGAAGACAGCGAAAGCGATTCAAAGGGTACAAATTCAGAAGATGACGAAGTCCTTGCCTCCGAATCGGACGCCATTCCAGTTTTATAAACTATTATATTGATCATTCGTATTTTATTGTTTGTGTACCTTCAAGAATTTAAAAGAGACGCACTTATAAATAAAACGTTAAAGCAGAAGCAGACCTTGCCTTGGATTGTTCGAGTTTGTTTTTCAGACATGATACATTGCATACAATTAAGTGATGTAAATTACATCCGATTTCTCTTAACTTCTAACGGCTGCCGGTATAGTGTCCGAATGGCAGATTTTAAAGTTCTATGGATAACGATCCACAAACTGATTAAACCACAAACTCAAGCATGGATTTACTCATTCCCGGGGCTTAATTAGGATCTAATTGTGCTTAATTAGTGATATGTCTCACAGCCTGATTAGATTACACGTGATAATTTTGAGGATTGTTCATTTACATCATGCTACGTGAGTTGCACTATTTGTGAAGTTCAAAGAATTAGTTACGTGAGTTCCAAATATACTTTTAAGTTTGTTTGCTGGGAGTAATTGGATTTGCATTTGCATGATATTAAAAGTACTTGTGTTAAGGAAAGTCGAACTTGGTGGAGGACACCCACCCACACAAGCAAAATTTGTGATGAGACAAGGATTGTGTATGATACATTCCACCAACACGTCGACAACAAGGAAAATTAATCACGAAACCAAGCTTAGTTCTCTTTTGCACACTCAAACTTAATTATCACCAAAAATGAGAACGGTTGTGTGAGAGTTACCTAGTTAGAGAGTTCTTCGCATTAAAATCTACAAATTCTATCCAGAGAATGGCTTTTCTTTAGCAGTTTTGAAAATGACTCAAAATTCCAACGTCCTATCGATCATATTTTCA
>JAAXYW010004068.1:0-10042 GCA_036851895.1 Orthonychiurus folsomi
ATTGAATTTTTAATTACAATTACGTGATTGTAATTAATTACATTCGTGAAATCGGTCAACTACTTGTAATTGTAATTGAATTTTTAATTACAATTACGTGATTGTAATTAATTACATTCGTGAAATCGGTCAACTACTTGTAATTGTAATTGGATTTTTAATTACAATCATGTAATTGTAATTAATTACTTTCATGAAACCGGTCAATTACTTGTAATTGAATTTTTAATTACAATTACGTGATTGTAATTAATTACATTCGTGAAATCGGTCAACTACTTGTAATTGTAATTGAACTTTTAATTACAATTACGTGATTGTAGTTAATTACATTCGTGAAATCGGTCAACTACTTGTAATTGTAACTGAATTTTTAATTACAATCATGTAATTGTAATTAATTACTTTCATGAAACCGGTCAATTACTTGTAATTGAAATTAATTACTTCTGAAAAATCGTGGTTGTAATTGTAATTTGAAGAAATAAAGCGAAGTAATTTGTAATTAATTACTTCAGAAATGTAATTGGTCCAAGTCTGCTTGTGGAATGAGTTCTTTGCCTGGAGGACCCGCTTCGGGTCCGGGTCGGGTCCGGGTATGACTGTGCGAAAGACCCGGTACAAAAATACGGGTCCCGTTGACTAAACGGGTCCCTGGTCCGGGTCGGGTCCGGGTCAAGTGAAAGACCAGACCCGTTGGGAGCACTGGCACCGGGAACCGGAACCGGGTTTTCCAGCCACCACCCTCGTTATATAGGTATACGTCCCACTGAATTTGGTTATAATTTTTGCCCTATGCCACAGTACAGTAGTTTTCCTACGAATAATATGTACGGAATCACCGACTAACATTGGAAACACGAATTCGTCTTGAAGCTGGTTTTACGCCGCGACATATTAACAAAAAATTGCGTCGACGCCGACGCAAGAAGCCAAGAGGTCGTAAATCGAGTCTCTCCCTCTTTCTGGGTTGTTTAACACGTTAAGACACTCGTCCTAATCTTGTTTATGTACGTTTTTGTTAGGCTGATGGCAATTACGACGTTGGGCAACTGTTTCTTCACCGTATTTTTGGCTACAGAGGAGTTGTACTGTTTCCATGGCTGGCGAAAGTGTACGACCGAGACTTAGCAGGGAATAAAGGAAGAGAAAAGTAAGGCCTGTTAGAAATATTGCTATTAATTTATTGGTATGATTAAAATATGGAAACAGAGCTGGATGCAAAAAATATTTGTACAGCTGTCACTCAGGGCTGTTACCTGAGTAATGACTTTAAAATTAACCTAATTTAAGTCTCCACGAGGGAGGTAAAACTAAAACTGTTTCTTCTAATGTTAGAAGTGGTTTAAATGATTTGAACGAGTCGACAACATTCAGCCACATTGGAAGAGAAGTAAAGTCAAAAACTCATCATTATTACCAGGTGCTTATTGATTCGAGAGATTGTCCATATATCCGAGCTCAAACAGAGGCGGTTACTTTTCTAGGAAATCAGGAAAACAGTCGAAGTAATATTATACAGGGAGATGCACCAGACAATGGTATTTATGCCCGGCCAATTCCTGGATACCGGATAATCGGCTTCCGCAATTTTTAGCCGTGCGACACGGGTTTCGGGGGGAATTTTACCCGATTATTGTGTTGTCCGAAATCCAGTTAGGTCGGGCTCCTGCTATCCGGTACAAAATATTTGGCTGGCCTGATGTCCGGTGCATCTCTAGAAATTATAATTGAACATATATAGTTTTGTTAGATGTGACTAAACGCCTTCTTGTGTAGGTTTGTATGCAATACCTGGCCTTGACTACGTTGCACACGAAGACATAATTCCCTATGTGCCGACGGAGAAAAACGCTCTCAATCACGAATTATTTGACAAATTTCTACAGTTAAGTCAAGATCGTGAACCAACCTTAATTGCCAGAGACACCCTAAAAGCTTGGCAAGAAAAGAACCACCCATGGCTGGAGTTATCTGACGTTCATAAGGAGACTACAGAGAATATTCGGGTTACTGTAATTCCCTTTTACATGGGTTGTCGTGAATCCCAGAATAATAGTGTCTATTGGGTTCGTACCAAGCATAAGCAATGCGCAACTTGTGCCTTTAAGGTAGTTTATAATATCGAAATGTTTTTTTGGAATTGTTCAATTGCAGTGGAGATATTGTATTAGAATTGAAAATCTTGGAAATGTCAATACCCAGCTTCGGGAGAGGCACTGGCGCATATTTAGTCTTTCTGGTACTCTTGAGACGGTGAGGAAATACTAATTAATGTTTAATGCAAAAACTGTAATTTTAATAAATATTTGAGTATAGCCGCTTGCGAATGCTCATATTGCTCATACCTTGTCATGTATTTATGTCAAGTAAAAAGCCTTTTCCATTTGCTTGACAGTACACTTTTCCCCTCCACAACTTCACTAAAATTCTGAAGAAAAAATGTCATAAAAAATAAAAGATTTCATAAATTTAGCTTTTCTTGGTTTTTGAATCAAAGTTTCGCAGACAAGACAAGAGGATGAAATTGATCTCAAAATCCTTCTTTTAATTAATTGGGCATCGTTTGGATGAATATATCGAAAATCATATTGTAGTCCAGAAGCGCTGAGCTTCCATGCCAGTATTATTTAATGTACTATAATAATATAATATTAATGTGCAGGTAAGAGGAAGGGGGGTGGTCGGTCAAGAACCTATTCTTACAAAATTGAGTCCGGCGTTTCAGTACTCCTCCCATGTGTCGTTACAAGCTCCGTCCGGTCATATGTGGTAAGTGCAATATAATTTGGCATGTGCGTGCGTATAAACATTCATTCTGCACTTGCTTTTCCTAACTACCCTTCATATACGTCATATTGGTGAATGCTGATATTTAGAGGAATTTTATAACTTGTTTGAACTGCAGGGGTACATTCCGGATGGAACGCGAAGATGGTTCATTCGATTGTCGAATTCCCCCTTTCTCATTGGAGTCAAAGCATGACGACACAAAGGAGTAACTGCTAATTGGATGTTGATGGCTCTTCATGAACTTACATTAGCTTTGAAAAAATGTTAATCGATTTCTTGTTTGAATTCTGCGGTCAAACCCTAAGCAAAGTCAGTCAAAACTTTCAGTGGTTGATGAATAAAATATTTAAAAATGCCGATATCTAAATATATTGACTTTGTAATTTTACGAATAATTTTGGTTGGGTAATCATGCTTAAATATGCCGAATATACCTTGAGATGGCATTCGTGAAGACGTGCCGAATCACTGAACGGGATGAGGCTGTAAAGCACGGGCCCTGCAAGAAAATTAGTCTTCACCTATTTCCCCTGCCTCAACCATAGAATTCATAGTCATTGAATACCGTAAGTTACCTATTAGAAACCCGAGGCTTCTATTTAAAATTAGCACCTCGAAGCGGGCTTTTATTAGGACAGGGACTTCTAATAAATAATTTCAAACTAAAAGTAGTGTGTGTTGCGCAATAGCAATACTGGGGAGCGAGTGGGGGGTTCTATTCCCAGAACCATCTGCATCTTAATTGATTTTTTAATGATTTTCATGTCTACCATTCTTAGCCTAATCCGGAATTCAATTTTAGGTACGGAAGATGTTCTTTATATTGAAAACGATTTTAGTTATTACAAGTAATTTTTCATTCGGGCATGAGGCTTTCGGAGTTTATAATTACTTCAACGGTTATTCATGTAGAATAAAAGTTTTAATAAATCATCTCAATAATACAACGATTATGGTTAAGAACTACACATGTACAAATGTGGTTCTAGTATTAGCTGTGGCTAGAAATAAATCTACACGATAATGATAAACACGAGCGTATCACTTTTTCTCAACAGAAGTTCCCCGATCCCTAATATTCACCATGGGATTTCTTACAGTGCTGGTGCAGAATCTTCGTTTTGCTCAACGGCAACCTGGAACCGCGTCATGGCAGCAGAAGTTCCAGACCTGAATTTCAAGGTTTTTGCATTTGCTAGTCACTATCAGTTAGAGGCTCGTAGTTCGGATTATTCGAAGTAGTCGACGATGCTTGTTCATTGGCAACATGTAGTACATCCTTTTCATCGGCGGACTCATCAATGACCATTGATGACGGACTGTCAACTTCAACTTTATCAGAAACGGTCAAATCCTCTCTCTACAAAAAATCAAAAGTTACAGGTCACCACAGGAAAGTTCACCATACCCGTAGTTACAACCAAGCTTGTTGTTCTTGTTGGGCATGATCTTTGATATCAATTTGTTTGAAGGATTTTGTTGCACTGATTTGAGCACCAAAATGTATATCTTCTGCAAAAAATAGACCTACAAGAAAGCACTAAAAACAATTTCAGAGCTAATTCAGTGCAGTTTAGTGAGGAGCCCGCCAGAGTTTGACAAATCGCATTGAGACATGCGTCGAAGCAAATAAACTAACTACTCACGTGCATGATCGGTGAGCGACTCCTATAGTTCAATTCACTCGGGACAATCTCCATAGAGGAATGTGTTTGACCTTGGCCACAGGTTGATGTGCATGGCTCCATGGTTTGGTTTGAGCTGGATGGTTCGATGTTCTGAGAAACTGACATTACAGCACCCGTATCGCTTCCTAACACAGGGTCCCCACTTGCCTCTTCCATCTTGTCGTCTTGGTTCTCAGTCCTCATAACTTCCACAATACGGTTTTTAACGTAATCCAGCGGGGAAATGATTCCGTCTCGTCCAGAGCTATTCCTAGCGAAGATGTCAGATGTAGCCGGGCCGGCTGTCGACAAAGTTGTGGAAGTCGGCAATTCTTTGTCTTGGTCTCCTCTGTGAAATAAAATATTACGGGTCTTTGTGGTTTTCTTTCCACAATCCATAAACTCGCAAACAGGAATGAAAATATAAATGAATAAAAAATCCAAATGGGACTATGGGCGGATTAAGTTTAAACTTTCATTTGGAAAAACTTTATAGTTAAGGAACGTAAGGATGAATTTATTCTTTATTAAGTAGAAATTAAGTATCTATATAATGTCGCTGGGGGGAGAGCAGCTTTATGTTGATTCTAGTTGACATTTGAATAAAACTAAACTAAAACTGAAACTGAAACTTAAAATACTCACAAACTATAGGCGTTTCCAGAGGTCGGCTTTGGAGTGTCATTTTGCATCTGAACAACCCTGATAATGTGCCGCTCGTCAGGGTGGCTTTCTAGCTGTTCTCTTTCATGTTGAAGAGCTCGCCGTAGCTTCCAGTTTATGTAGGGAACAACGTCTTCTTGCTTAGACGTTTCCGGTGCCGAAACTTGCACTGGCATGACCTGCACTGGCCCCTTCTGCAACACAGGGTTCGGCCCGCCTGATGAACCTTCAGTTCAAATATTTTTTAAAATTAATAAGTCTAACCTAATTACCATGCCATATTTGTTAACTGATTTCAAATTATTTTAATGCCTTTGCTCCTGATCGAGGAGCAATTAAATGTAATTAAACGGGTCACTCCATTATGGCAGAACCCATTATGGTAGAAAATATTTCTATTAAAGTCGAAACAAAAATAATGCGGTACACAGGGTTGCCGGTTTATGCAAATTCAGTTTTAATACGATTAGCTCTTAAATATGCGAGATGGGTTATACGTAAATTAAAATATAATAATACTTGTTAGATTTGGTCTAGTAGTGCATGCAGTGATCTGAAGTGCTAGTCTAATATACGATGGGCTTTCTGATAAAATGCAGGCATCAATGAATTCCACTGTGCAATGCAAAATTCAAAAAGAATTGAAAAATAGAATTGCGTGTTTTATCAACATGGAAATCTGTTTAAATAAGAAGCGCCATTTGAATATTCCTGCAGTAGTTGAAATGCAATAATAATACAATAATAACAATAACAAACCCCACAATACAAAGTAGTTAAAGAGAAAATTTTGCGATTGGAACCACAATTATCACAAGGGAAAAACTCGTTAACAGAATATATTATAGATTCCATTCATATGCTTTTTACCTTGGCAAATAGATTTTAATATAATGTTGATTTATAACTGCATCTTGTATTCGTATTAAAAAAGAGTTAGCAAAAACCGGCAACCATGTGCACCGCTTTATCATTGTTTCGGCTATAATGGAAATATTTTCTACCATAATGGATTCTTCTATAATGCTCAACAAACAAGGTTGCGTCTGATCTGATAGGTTAAGGTGAAGTACATAAACTTCACCTTATGAGAGGCGATATGGAAGAAGCATGGCGGGATTTTTAATTGTATGTGCATGTATACTGTACATGGTTACGGGGAAGCGCATAGCGAGAGCACAAGTTGTCAACAAGCTAGCATATTCTTGTGCATGAACACGTTGAGCTAGCACGACCAATCTAAGTCAAAGTTTTGGAAAAAGGCCAACGCTATATTTACCTGTTTGTGGGGATTCCCCGGATTTTTCTGCACGTTGGCCTGATTCAGACGAAGGAATTGGTTCGCCGCTTCCGGCCTGACCATGTGTCGGAGCGCCAGGGATTTGAACCGATCGTTGAAAAGAAGCAAAAAGGCGGTCGCCTGTTCTAGCGGTTGGAGTTGGAGATTGTCGATCTTGCACAGGTGGCTGGTTAATTTGCCGGGTGATAATAGCATCAATTAGAGTGGCGGCCGTCAGAGTCGAATCCTCTCGAAACTCTCGGCTAAACCGGTTTTCAATTAGCTTACGGGGTCTGTAAATTTTAAATTGATTCAAATTTGCTGAAAAGCAAAGAAATGTTTGACTTCAAGCAAGAGACATTTCAAGTCATTTTCATACCGTTCCTGTTCTAAATTCAATTTGCAGTATAAAAAATTCTCACCCGTAAGATTCTTCCGGGCTGTGGTTCTGCACGACGGGACCTCCTCGAAAAATATGCGTTGATGGGCGGAGATGCGATGAATTCATTCGATTTCTTTCCAACTCGACCATGCTCTTTCCCAAACCTTCTCTTACCATGTCAACTATAAAACAAAATGCTCAGATATAAATACAGGTTGTAACATTAACTATTTTTGAAAGAATACTGCAGAAAGTGTGTGCATAGCAGTAACGATACGTCTGTTTCCAGAACTGGTAGCTTTGTAACCCTAACAGCCCTAACAGTTCAGAACTTTGCCCACTCTATCCTAAATCCAAACGCTATGCACCGACTAATCTGAGAAATCTCCAGAATACTTCCCTACGGTAAGTGTAAGAGTGCGTCTGAAGCCAAGTTTTGGTACACTTGCATTCGCTTGGTGCACTTGCACTCGCTGGTGTGTAGAGGCAGCGGGTGGAAAATGCACGTACAGTAAGGAAGGAAGGAAAGATGGGTAGCGCATGCGTTATAGGGAGTGCTTAACAGTACGGTCTTGGAAAGGTGGGGCAGGAGTGAACAGTGTTTAAGAGTTGTGCATGCACCTTAGACAATACGTTCTCTCCTAGGTTCGAGCCTGTCCGGAGGTGTATTTGTTTTTAGTTTTTTTTAAATACTTTTTTAACTGACGGGATAAACGCTAGATGACGCGGCGACCCCCAGGGTCGCCAAGATATCTAGTACATTATATTTCCTTTCCCGCGTCCAATGCGAACCGAGAATGGGCCCAGCTACGGGGAGGATTGGCAGCATTGCATTCCCATGCAATGCAAAGCACAGCACACGCAGCATTTCATAACGGTTTCCAAACCACTCCGCGGTAATACAATAATAGTATATAATAATAATAAAATGCATTGTGTCCCTGACTGTTTTTGGAAAGGTGTGCATAGCAGTAGATTTCGAGCCTCATCCATTTGAGAAAATGCTCGCAATATTTGGATGAACAACGCTATTTTTAAATTTGTTTAAGCTTTTTAGCAGGATTTATGCAAAAAAACTGCACTTTACATTGTAGTTCACAGAAAGAATAAACCTCAGAGCAAAGTGTATAATGCGTAAAGAGGTAAGTGTGATTTCAGGTCTGCGGTATCTGGCAGAAGCAAAACTGGCAGCATTAGCAAAATGACGCACCCTTTGGCATCCCAACAATCCTAGATCTGGCTTCTTCGTTGGGAACGGGAAGGCTGGGCTGAGCAGCAGCAATGTCAACAAGCGAAGCAAAAGCGTCATGTTGTTGAAATCTCCCGACATCTGACTTCATTACAGGACCTTTGGAATATGCAAGACATATCATATTAGTTTGATTAAAAACTGTATACCAGTGCGAATTCCAGGTCATAAAAGCAAGTAGAACAGCGAATTCTAGTTCTTACGGTTAATTGTAGCGCGGTGTATGACGCCCTGCCTAGTTTCCGGCGTCGATGCTCGCATTGGTCCCTTCTGCAGTACAGGTCCACCAGATGCACCTAGATTTGATTTCAAATATTATTGTTAATAATAAACCCAACCAGTTTACTATCCCGTATTTATCAATTAATTACTTGTGTATTTAAATGTTCAGATATAATGCGAGAAAACTGAGATTTTTAAAAGTTCCGAAGCCAGCAAGATGGAGTTATCGAGTTATGACTATGACCTCATGTTTGTTAAAAGCGCATTACGTTATCCGTTATCGCTGTTAACTTGATACTCCCTGGCACAGGCGAAAAGTGAGTAAGTTTTCCCGGTACGTGGTATTGTTGTGGATTTTCATTATTTATATATAACACATTGTAGGGGGTTCTCCATTATGGCAGAATCCATTATGGCAGAAAATATTTCCATTAAAGCGGAAACAAAAATACAGAGGGTAGGGCGGCCTATTTTGGCCACTATTAAACCTTGCGTAGGTCCCCAACCATGCGCGCTAGAAATTTGAAATTTGGACCCTTGAAGGTCAATGCGATTCACAGTGCCTCCGAATTTTTGTGCGGTTGCCAGTTTTCAAAATGCCTAAGAAACAGTTAGTTGAACTTGAAAACCTAGTTTGGCACGTTGCCAAAGAAAATTCCTCATAAAAATCTATCGTAGAAAAAATTAAGGGGTCAGGAGTCAAAATCTCCAAAACAGTTGTCTTCAACATAATCAACTGTATCGGAAAACGTCGCAACCACAAGTTGGTTGGACTTCCTTCCCCAAATATAGCCCAACACAGAGAAATAGATAAGGGGTCAGGGGTCAAAATCTCCAAAACAGCTGTCTTCAACATAATCAACTGTATCGGAAAACGTCGCAACCACAAGTTGGTTGGACTTCCTTCCCCAAATATAGCCCAACACAGAAAAATAGGAGAAAGTGAGATAATTCGCAAGGTTGATTTGATGACCAATAAAGAGAACCCGCCGAGCGACAGAAACATGGCCAAGACATTAAAAGTGTCTAAAACTACTGTAGGAAGGGTCACATATGAAGAATTGAGCAAAAAACAAAGCGGAAGACAAGAGTCGTCGCTCTGAAGCTGTCACATATGCTTTTTCGAAAGACCAACAGACGGAAACTCTATTAAGGTCACCTGGCAGGTCAAAGGTCGGGGTTTGCGGTCACCTGTGACGAGGCCTTATGCTACTTTTGTGACTGCAAACGAAACAGAAGCATTTATTATACGTTAAACCCAAGAAAACTGACCTTTCATCTGAGACAGGACTAAAAAATTGCTGGTTTTCGGAAACTCGTTCAACACACATAGAATGCGGTTTTATCGAAAACAGTACGAAATGTTTTCAAATCTTGGAAATGAATTTTACGAATGGAAGCTAGATCGCATGGACAACATATTGAACATACAAAACAAATTCAGCGTCGAAAACTGAATTTTTGAGGCATGTTTGAAAAGTGGCCAAAATAGGCTGGGGGACCCTCTTTAAAATATGATCTATTATTACGCCAAGAATTAGCAGAAGCTCTTAATATTTTATTAACATTCTGTATTTATTAAAGTGTGGGCTGCAAATTAATCTGTTCCAGGGGATCCATGTACTAGTTACAAACATATACTTCTCCTACTATGCGATTGTTCGTATTTGATTGATACATTGCATTCAACACAACCCACGTAATTGGGAAAACAAATAAATTGATCACATTTTTGCGTAACCCACACTGGAGTGCCGAGTGTGCACACCATTCACTCAAGTGTGTAT
>JAAXYW010004069.1:0-10041 GCA_036851895.1 Orthonychiurus folsomi
GTATGAAAGAGTCAAGAATCAATTGATTCCAGGGTACCGTTATTTTGCCTCAATGTGAGTTCATCTTCCTTTAGCGGTATCTCCCCTTTCAATTCAAAATGATATTTCCTTATTCCTCCGTGGAAGTTTACCTCTCGTGGTTTTAGTTGTATGGATTTGGTTCGCTTCTAACCTCTCAAGTGTGCAGAGCAGAACCCAGTCAATTTATTTCGGATTCACTTGGGAATCCATCCCTCATTTATTTTCGCGCGATTTCAATATCAACCTCGACTCAAACTTTCCAGCAGCCCAAACTGTTAGTTTATTTATGTATAATATTACTAAATCATTTGTGTTGGAAAGCTGAAGAACGTCTTCTGCTATAAGGCCATCTATAACATTTGAAATGTTAGTCGTATTTACCGTAATAAAAGATAATTCATGTGAAATCGTCCACTTAACCACCGGGAACATTTGATTTAGCAAAATTCGAAAAACTAAATTTTCCACCTCAAATCCTGGCGCGGCGCGGCAGCGGTGTGATTTTAAAATTTCTGTGATATGGGTGGCGCCTACACTTCAGACCCGACATAGTTAATGGAAGGGATTCAATGTTCAATGATGGCATGGCATGGAAATAAAATAAGTATACACTGCACTCCAAAAAATAAAATGATTAATTTAACTGTATGTCATACTCCGCAACAGAACGTGGCTCTTCTCGTAGCACATTTAATGAGATAATAATTTAATTCGTGCTACTATCAGTGTCCGCGTCCGGTGCAGTGTGGTGGTGATTCAAGCTTGGCCAGTTGCGTAAACTCACTTTGCCGTGCGCAGTGCTGTAATACTGAAGACCCCTAAAATTGTATACTTTTTTGATGTTAACATACAAACCCAGTATGGACGCCTTGGACAAAAAGAAGATAAGCAAGAACCTCAAATTTCTTACCGAGAACACTACAAATATTTCAAGAGTTATTATTGGTCTTATTGAGGAAGAAGTATTACTTTCTTCCAACAGAAACGAAATTGTAAAAGTTAAAATAATACAACATGGAGCAACTTGTATAATTCGTAAAATACTAAATATTTGACTAGATGGCTCCACCAAGTGACATTGACAAATGTTTTGAATTGTACGACATGCTGATGCGGAAAGGGCCGGACACCTTTGGCAAACTCATTGAAGTTTTAAGGGAAACTGGAAATGAGGCGGTTGCGGATCGCTTGGAAAATCCTCCAGTAGAAAACAAGAAAAATAAAGTTACGCGCAACGAATCACCCAAAGTTGCTGGAAATTCCCTTGAAACAGCAAAACCTTCCAGCGACGAGGGTGCCAATACAGGCAGAGGTATTTGACCGATCATTTTTCGTGATTAATTAAATTGTTATTGCTGTCGAGTTTACGTTTTACAGTTTTAATTTTTTTTTAGTTAAGCAGACAGATGTACATCAAATCGCAACAATAATGTCAAACAGCTCAGTCCTAAATGAAATGAAAGACCAGTTATTTGGCGCACTTGGGCTACCGATTGCTGAGCTAATTACATTGCAAAATCAATTCATGTACAACGGATTCANATAGCTCAGTCCTAATTGGAATGAAAGAGCAGTTATTTTCCGAACTTGGGCTCCCCCTTGCTAAGCTAAATACATTGCAAACGCAATTCAATCACAGTGGTTTCGAGCCTTACACGTTTTATGCAGGTATGCTGCAAATATGGTTGGAGAAGCTTGGATCAGATGGAAAAATTGGATTAATTCTATCAGCACTGCGTTCACTTGAATTGAGGGCATTGGAAGGTAATATTTACACAATATGAATGGTGTATTTATTTCTAGGAATAATTCGAATCGCCCGCCTTTTTTGCAGATGAAATCAGGGACTGGTGGAAAATAAAAACTTTACAAAGCAAATAAACAGATGCTCACGAGAGCACAAAATACTTAAATGCTGACCGGAAGGCCGGGGTGTTTGTATTTGTTTATTGGTCTGTTTTTTTGGGAAACCACACCACATACATGGTCCCGGGAATGGCATTCATAGGGAGTAAGTAAAATATGGTAAATTTGAATTAGTTTTACTTTTCGGGCATATCACGGCACACAAAAAGAGTAAAATTGTGAATAATTAACCTAATATTATCATTGGCTTGGCTGAATGGCAATTGCACTGCACTGCACTACTATACTGCCATGGCAGACGTGAAGCGGTACACTTGCTGAAAGTGAAATACAAGTGAAATTGTACGATTAAGGAAAACATCCCTCTTTAAATGGTTGAAGGGCTGCATGAAAGGCAAGTTGTATTGCCAAAAGAAGTCAAATTTGTTCTGGCCTTTTCAATTTGTCTGTCAGAACTTCAAAAATCAAAAAAAATCCAGTTTGCTTAATTATACGAGTTTACGTTACGAATTACCAAATCAATGCATATTTTAAGCTTAAAACCGCCGACGTCGATTCAGTGGGCGCGAAATAGGAGGGATCCATCCACACACACGGCATACGCAATCATTCCAATTTAATTATATCTTTCAACAATAACGACCACTTAGATTTAAAATCTATGCATGGCATGTAACCACTTGTGTTCGTTCTTGTGTTTCAATTGCTTGAATAGCGGGAGTTGTTTAAGTTTTTGATCAGTCAACGCAAAGGAGGCGAGGACAAGTTAACATTAACGAGTTACAATTTCTACTACATCTGGCCTCCTCAGAATTTTAGCGAGTGACTTCCCCTATAACCAGCAATATCCAATGGACGTCCACTGGATGTTTTCGAAGTCAAATGGACGTCCATTGGATGTTTTCAAAGTCAAATGGACGTCCATTGGATATTGGTGGTTACAGGGGTTCTAACCAGTACTTCCCATCCCACTGACTGCATAATAGTATCCCAGTATCAAATTTGCATCCCAGTAGTAGTGTGCATTTCCCGCTAATATGGAGGTCATATGAAACCGGAGTTGGTGTGGGTCGGAAATCGGTGCTACAGAAAAAATCCATGTCGAAATGATTACGGATTTCAACGAATAAGACAGGGTCAAGGGTTACACGAAAGCGGATACGGAGACAGATTTGGAACTTTATTGCAGTCAGGGTCGTCCTCACATGTCGAAGGTGCCCCTGCCCCTTATGTGGAGCCGGATGATGAAGATTCCAATTGTAAGGAAAAGAATCAAAGAAAGTCGATTTTAATTTTAAAAATGCAAAAACATCTGGTGCAGGGTATATCCATAAATTTGTCATTTAATGATTTGCACGTTTGTTACTTTACTTACAAGGGGAACCGGATGCGACGGCGGCGGGCGAAGTTGAATTTAATATCGAGAAGTTAGCTGCCGGAGCAGGTTTTAAATCCAAATGCGAAAATATCCCGTCCAGCCTTTTCTCTGTCATTATTGGAATGAAAGGAGCAACCAAGAAAAGAATTGAAGCCGAAACAAATACGAAAATCATTGTTCCAAGAATGAATGAGGCCGGATTCATCGGTAAATGAATTAATTTTAACATGCTGTGAAAAATGCATTTGCGTTTGCGTTTTAAATTATTTTTAAATTTATCCACTTCTAAGTTGTACGTGGACAAAGACACCAAGATGTGTCAAGTGCTCTAAGAAGAATCGATATGATAACAAAACAAGCTAGATTCAGGCGCGACCCTACACATTTTGCTGCATTTCCCTTTGAATTTTCAACATTTGGTTCAAAAATCTAGGGAATTCAAGGTAGGTGTGAACTGTGAAGTGAAGGAGTTTGAAAAGACGATTTTCATTTTCTACCTGATTCATGCCCAGTACATGTACATATTTTTTGAATTACAGGGAAATGTCCTCGGCGACTTTAATGGTGTGGGCGGGATTAACGAAACGCTTTTTATTGAACCTGAGAAACTGCATTTAACATTATGCGTACTGGTCCTACTTGAGCCGATGGAGAGGAAAATTGCTCAAGAAATCTAGAAATCCTTGAGAATCTGTCGCCATTAGTAAAGTAAGTCTCGTCTAAGCAATGCTATTTTTATTCTAAACAAAATTAAGACTTTTCAATTGTATTTATCTTTTTGTGCAATTCATCCGGCTTTGTTTAATTTTTACGATTTGTGGCTTGATTTGACTTGATTTATTAATTAATGTGTTAGTTTTTGTATTTGTTTAGTGAATTAACTTCAAAAGGGAAGCTCACATTTCGGTTGCAAGGTTTGGAGATTATGAATGACGATCCAACCGAAGCAAACGTCTTATATGCAAAGTGTAACTGGACTGATTCAACTCCTCAGAAACTCGGGGATTACATAGCTGCCAAATTCGTAGAGTCAGGAAATTTTTTAGTATATTTGCCTAACACACTAACTAACGCTTTATCATGTTTGTTTATTACATGATAAAATAAGATCTATAATTTATTGCACTCAAAGGTGCTGAAACAAAATTTACTTTCTCTCCAGGACTTGGAAAACCAAATCGTTCTGGTTGCACTGTGAAACTCCATGCTACTCTTACGAACTTCTGATATCGGCAACGACTCGAAGCAGATGACAATTCCAATAACTCGAACTCTTTCCGTCCGACGCAGTCATCCAAAGATTATTTTGACGCACGAAATATTCTTAAGGCATTTATTTACGCACTTGTACTTCCAATTCTAATTTGACCGCTAATCAATACATTTTATTTCACAGAAATACGGTGACTTGGACTTCGGAGCGGCAGAAATTAAGGGAATTCATCTCTCAACCATGCATTCAGTTGGCCCAGATGGTTTCTACAAGTCTTTGGCTAAGATTGCCCTATAATTTTCACTCGCCTTGCAGTTAATAGAGTTAAAGTTAATTCGTTGGGATTTTCATTGAAAACCATATTAATGCAATTAAACATATATTCTATGCTGTGATATTATTTCAGCTTGAAAGGCGTCTCATTTCAATTTAACCAAAACTTATCAAGATATCAGAGCTCATAAGTCAGACACAGTGCACCAGCCCAGCACAGCACCAAGTTCACCTGCTGATGATGTTTTGGTGTGAACTGATGACTTTATTAGTCATAAAGTAGGAAGCAACATGCTGCTTCACACTTAACACCATTAAATGGCATTATGTATGAAGCACATCAATACCTGTGTCATATGCTAATGCATGCGTGCAAGGTAATAATGCAGGCCGCTTGCCACCTCTGCCGCAAAAGATCACCTGACAGCATAGCATAGCATCGTATGGCCGAACATGGGGTCGCAGGGCCTTACACATCCATCGCGAGAAATTTAGGAGGGGATAGTAAATTTCAATTTGTTATTGCAGAGACTCCGTACATGTAACGCACGCAGGTTCCATCCCTGTTCAGGGCAGGCGACCGCAGACGTCACTCGCACTCCCCCTGTTGTACACTAAAAGTCAGCTTCTCTGCACCCCCTTGGAAATTTACGCTGTAACTATGTACCATAATAGTTCGCTCCCCTTACCAATAGATCGCCTACCCTGTCTGACCTGTTGATGAAATCAATGTGGCCCGCAAGCCCGTATTGTTACAGGGAATCAGACGTTAAGCTAATACACAACAATAACAAAAAATGAAGCGGTCAGGCGCGCTAGTGGCTTAAAAAAGTCCCTTTTCATATTTAAGGCTTGAATGGTTTGCACGAATGCCATTGGATAAACAAAAATATTTATTCCGAGCTTTCGAATTCGAACTGAACTCTTCGTCAGGGAAAGAAAATGTTTTATCAAACATTCATTTCAAAAGGTTCCCTTTTCATATTCCACAATCTGGAGGATTGGGTGCACAGAGAAAGCACAGTCAGGGATTACTTGCCGAACAAATTTTAAAATTCACTTGAAAAATCAAAAATATATTGATTCGGGAAGTGTATTAAATTGATCTGACGTGATTGTGCAAAATCGGAAACTAAAAATTCGCTTCTATCAGACTATCGGAATCAGAATTTGTCCAGTTTTCATTTGTCTTAACCGTCCTTCGCCCTTCAATCACCGAACACCACCTGTGGAGCAGCTTTATCCTCCAACCAGATTAGGGCGGGAAGTTGTCTCACTTATATAACACACACATTCACACACCCACTGATTCACCACCACCACCAAGTAATATTAACCAGACTAAGTTCACGTTGTCGTTGTTGTTGTTGTTGTGTACTAGTTTAACGTCTGATTCCCTGTAACAATACGGATAGGACATTTACCATGCCGATGCCACATTGATTTATCAACAGAATCGTGAACTCACAACAACGTGGACGTGCGTCTCCTGAATCTGGTTCAAGTTGAAAGATTGTCAACTAACCCAAGATTCCTTGACAACATCTTCTCCCTACAAGGCTATCTCATAATTCATCACTACGGCGAAAATTTTAATTGTCATTGTTTGGGATCAACTTAACATCGCCGCTTCTGGGGGTTTGATCCCAATCCCAACCGATATTTACATAGGGGTTTATGGAAACATGATTATAATTTTTAAATTCTAGTTTTCGAGTTAATGTGTTCTCTAATGCTGCCTAATTAAATCTTACAACTCTAAATTAAGCAAGGAACAAAATAAAAATTCAAGGGCTCCCCAAAAATCACCATTTGTGGCAACTATATCTGGAAAGCTAGTCGAATGTGGGGTGATAACAAAGGCAACTTTGAGTAATTTTCAAGAGCAAAAATTGTTTCATTTTTGAGCTGTTGTCAAGTATGGGATAACCTTGTAAGATTGTTGTCAAAGAATCGTGCAGTAACCAACAGAATGCATTGAATATTGTCCGCAACATTTTTTTCCAAGTCAGTGACGTCATCACCGCAGATCAGCTCGTCTTTCCAGGAATTTGGGGCTAGAACCAGATATGTATATCCTATCATATAGATTTCACGTTAAACCTGACTGTGACTGTGAAAAGTTCTCTTGTTAAGAGCGCCCACCACCACAACAACTTATATTAAAATCGATAAATCGAACCACTTTTCCACGTTGTCGCGAGGAAGCAAACCTTTTTCCTGGGACCGTCATCAGTGCTTGCGTGTTATCCCTCTTTGCAGGTAATTCAATTAAGGGGAAATTGTGTTTGCACGTTTTCAAGTCATTTGCTCATTTCTATGTCTAATTAGTATTATTCCATTAATAAAATAATTCTGAAGCTGATTTACAACTTCAACAGAAACAAGTTCCCAAGTACAGGAGTTCAATGTAATAAGAGTCTGAACAGGAGAAAGAATTACTCTCAGAATCAAGAATACCCGAAATGGTAAATCATCTGCAGCGGCTTGGTGATAATTTAATTGAAATAATTTTGTAATCTGTGCAAAATTAATACAGGCTTACTGCTGTTCAGCGTTGAAAGATGACATCTCATTTATGCAAAGGAAATGAACAAACTTGTCAAGTATATTTGATTTACAGGTCATCAGGTGAAATTCTACTATTTATTTGCTTATTGCTGATTTGCACATTCAGTGCTAGCAAAGACAAATTCAAAAGTCAACTGTACTTGTACAAAGGATAGCTCAAGTGAATCATAAAAATTCAATTGGAATATTCAAACCGACGAAGACTGGTTGGAGAATGAGTGATCATAATACCAATCTCACAGGCGGTGCGTCATCCGTGAGCAACTCAAGCTTTAACAACAACACAGTCATTGGTCAGCAAATCAACATCCATCCTGCCGTGTCTACTTCTGCAAAAATTGGGTGTGCCTCCATTTGGTTTCGTATGCAAGATCCTATTCCTTCGTATACTGGAAGGCAGGACGAGTTAAAGGAAGTTCACAACCTTTTCTTTCCGCCGAACGCAGACATCAACTCAATTCGTAAAGTTGCAATAGTCGGACTCGGCGGAGTGGGAAAGTCCGAGTTTGCAAGGAAATTCGCACACAAATACTACACTCAATTAGATGAAAACGTCGCATGGATCAACGCAGAGTCAGCTCAACTACTAATTGATTCTTTTAAAGAATTGGCCACCCATATCGGAGTAAAATTTGCTGAGCTTTCGGGGAAACCAGAAATTATTAAAATGGTTGATCAAGTGTATGCATATTTTGGTGGAAACAAGTCCCTTTTCATATTTGACAATGTGGAGTACTGGGTGAATGGAGAAAACGCGATCAGGGATTACTTGCCGAACAGAATGGCGCCTAATGTTCAGAAACCGTTTATTTTAATAACGAGTAGGATTAGACCGAGTGGAATCAAAGTAGTCGAACTTTCCGTGCTGAGACAATGGCAGGCCGTCGAATTGATTCAATCACGACTTGAAATGAGTGGAAAAGACTTTGAGGAATTACAGCTCCGGCTAGCAAATTTGCTCGGCTGCCTCCCACTCGCCTTGCAACAAGCGGCTTTGTACATTAAACAGCAAATTGAGTCGGACTGTTCAGGAAAATCACAAAGTGAGTTGCTAATTTGGTGCATCGAATCATACATAAAATGCTTTGATTTAGAAGCGAAGAAATTGTTGGGCTACAAATCAAATACAATAGATATCGAATTCGAGGAATTGAAAACTACGCTTCTGACTTGGAAAATTACACTAAAGAGGATTGATGAGTTGGAGACAAGCAATAATCGGTTAACAAGAGGAATTAAAAGGTGGTTTCCAAAATTATTTCCGCGGAAGTCAAGCAAAGCTGCAGAACTGCTTGGAATGATGTCCTACGTTTCTCCTGACAATATCCATTTAAAGATATTTGAAGAGCCATTCAAGGAAGATGAATTAAAATCAGCAGTCAACACACTGTTTCAGTACAGCATGATATCCAAGCTGTCCCTCAACTCAAGCATCGTGAGTGTCCACAGACTGGTTCAGCGAGTCGTAAGATTGGACACTGAGAAGCTGGAAGGCACGCTGGGGAAATTGCTCAATTTACTAAACGTTATTTTGGAGAAAATGCCAATGAGTATAACACCGTTTACAACATCATGTGTCATCCACGCGCAAGTGGCTTGGGAGCACGCGCTTGAGTATCCAAATCTGTTGAAACACTTTAAATACTATCCTGGTAATTTATACAACAAGGCTGCACTGCATGAAATGCACACAACCAATTTGTCATTACTTGAACGGACCCTTGCCAAATACAAACTGTGCAACATTCATCAAGAGTCAGACGAGCAGTACATCAATGCTCAACATTTAGTTGCACTTGCACTGCAGAACTTGCACAAGTACGAAGACTCCAAATATCTGTTCAAGCTAATTCACAAAACATCTGCAGATGCACTAGGGGATTCCCACCGAGGGACACTTAGTATTCTAAATAATTTGGCCCTTACCGAAGAGGGATTAGGAAATTATTCAGAGCAAATGACCATTCTTGACAAAGTCATCGCTATTAGAACCGCTTCTTCTAATTTCGGACCTCATCACAAGTGCACGCTGATTTCTCTTCACAACAAAGCGCTGTGTTTATTAAATATGGAGAAATACGATGAAGCCCTTCAATTATTCAAATCGACGCTTGAATTGATGGAAAGACATCATGCTGAGGATCGTAAATCAATTAATCACACGAGATATTTGATAGCACAAACGACAGAGCGGAAGGGAAACTCCGCTGAAGCCCTTCCGATGTTCAGAACTGTACATGCTGAGCGGGTTGAGAGTTTCGGGGAGAGCCATACATCAGCACTGCGCTGTGCTCGACAAATTGGAGAGTGCTTAATTGAGGTAGAAGAATACGAGGAGGCGATCGAAATACTAAAACACAATATGAAATTAACGGAGGGGAATCCGGATGCTCGATTAGAATGTGCTAATATGCACTACTTAATAGGAACAGTTTTGTTTAAAACGGAAAGATACGACGAGGCAGTCAGTCAGTTCAGGATTGTGTTGGGTGAGCGATTAAGTATTTATGGGGAAACACACCCGGAAGTGCAGACAACGCGACAGCAGTTGGCCCATGCTTTGAAAAATTGTGATAAACCCAATTCATCACAAATATATGAATAGTCCAGAATAAATAAATAAAGTAAGACAAATATCAAACTCGGGAGTATGGTTAACTTTGCCAATTGGCTTTCATTTATTTAGGGCTTCTTTCGCACGCGTAGTTTCCTAATGTTA
>JAAXYW010004071.1:0-10031 GCA_036851895.1 Orthonychiurus folsomi
TCGTCTTCACATTCAGACACATGACAAAAGCCTTTGCAAAAAATAAAAATCATCAAGTCAGCGCAGCGTCTTGAATCTATCCTGGAGATGGAAAGGGCGAGGATCCCAATTTGCATTCATTCACCATTAACTTTTGATTGACTTTTTTTTGTTTGTGCATTGTGAAGTATTATTTGGCAAACGTGAATTCCAACTTACAACACCTTGGACAGATTGTTGGTTTGATGGTGTGTCACATTTAGTTTAAAAACGAACATCCGCTGATAAAAAACGTGCTAGATTTGATTTGGTTCAATTAAAAACTTTAGAATTGAAAACTTTTAAAACTAGAATTTAAATATTCTGAGTGGCATTCGTGCCATTGAAAATGAGTGGGGAGACGTAGAATCAGTAGAATGGATAAAATCTTGTAGTGCTGAGGTGAAGCAGCTGATTCTGTTTTCCAGCCACGCACGACACGGACACGGGCGGGTGGATCCAATCTGAGGTCAAATTCGAATACCAGCCTAAGAAATTTTTACAGATCAATTACGAAGTTGTTGCACAATAAGGAAATATCTGTATTCAACGATCATCCTTGAAGTAAGCGGATTCCGTTTGTGTAAGCAACGAGAAGAGAGAGCAAGACACATTTTATTCCTGGTTGACTGATTTTAAAACTTGACTGAACGGGAAAGCTTGAACTGATCTCAAAATGGTGAGTTATAAATTTTTTAATTATATTAGATAACCTTGTCTGAAACATCCAAAAGTGCAAAAGGTTTCATTTGGATTTGAAAGTTAAAAACAAAGACAAGTCCGGGAAAAAAAATTAACCCGTCATTTTATCTTGCAGTTTAATCACTCACCTACTGTTAAACGGCTTTTGGGTTGGAAGAAAGGGGAAGGAGAGGAGAAATGGAGTGAAAAGGCTGTCAAAAGCCTTGTGAAAAAGTTAAAGAAGACTGGGGGACTCGAAGAATTGGAGAAAGCCATCAGTACTCAAAGTTCTGCTACAAAATGCATTACCATTGCCAGGTATGTGTGCTTTCTTATAACTTCTTCAACATTTTGTATGCAAATATATTTGAAGGCAACACACGGTGCAATGCAATCCAATACACAGTGATTGGAATGTAAAATACAAAGTATTTATTGGTAGAAAGTGACATAAACATTTCACCAATTCCGTTTTGTGTTTTAATTCTTAAAGGTCCCTTGACGGCAGACTACAGGTGTCACATCGAAAGGGTACGTGATTACATTATGATTAGATTTAAGTTTGAATTTGAGAAATTCACATTTTCTGCGCTTTGTAGGACTTCCTCATGTAATTTATTGCCGTCTGTGGAGATGGCCAGACTTGCAGTCTCACCACGAACTCAAGTCACTAGAGTGCTGTCAATTCGCATTTAATCTCAAAATGGATGAAGTCTGTGTGAATCCTTACCATTATCAAAAGGTAGAAAATCCAGTTTTACCACCAATTCTTGTGCCCCGGGTCTCACCACTTACCTCCACCACCACCAGTACCACAACAAATTCATCAATGACAAGTGGACCAACATCCATCAACAATACAAACTCTGAGAACATCGTGGTTGTGGTGTCAATTGCATCGAATAGCATGACTTCAAATTTTACAACATCACTGAATAATTCTAATTCTACTAGTATTGTTGACACGTCACCAACAAGGGTTAACAACAATAACTCAAATGCAGCCAATTCGGCTTCAATTGTCAACCGTGGAATTACTTCCAACGGCCATGCCAATGGAATGATAGACGAATTCCCGTCTCTTGAGGAACTGGGCAACTCAATGCCAGACAATGGAACTTTTCCAGCAAGTATTGACAGTGGAATCTCCGGCAACATTTATCCTCCAGAAACTCCACCGCCAGGATATATGTCAGAGGAGGGCGAAACACAAGACCAGCTTGACATTACTGGTTAGTAATGATTTATAAGCCGTATTATTTATTGCTGAATTATTATTAACAATAACCCAGGAACGTCCCGCTACTCACCAACCCCATCCGACATGGATGCGCAGCCAGTAATGTATTGTGAACCTGCATTTTGGTGCTCTATTTGCTACTACGAGCTGGGCACTCGAGTTGGAGAAACGTTTCATGCTTCCCAACCTTCCATAGTGGTGGATGGTTTTACTGGTAAATAAATATAAAATCTTACCTTTTGCTGATTGATTTCCTGTCTTCCGTGATTTTTTCAACTGAACTGTCATCCTATGTTATTAGATCCGAGTAATTCCGAAAGATTCTGTCTTGGGTTACTATCGAATGTTAATCGAAATGCAGTCGTAGAACAAACAAGAAGGCACATTGGAAAAGGTGTTCGCCTCTACTATATTGGGGGTGAAGTATTTGCCGAATGCTTGAGTGATTCCTCGATATTCGTGCAATCGCCAAATTGTAATCAGCGTTATGGCTGGCATCCCGCTACAGTTTGCAAGATTCCGCCAGGTACAGATTCCCATAAGTAACTAGCACTTGTTGACTGGATCCATTTGGAAGTTTTATTTTGAACGTTCATAGGATGCAACTTGAAAATTTTCAACAATCAAGAATTTGCTTCTCTGCTTTCACTCTCTGTTTCTCAAGGATTCGAAGCTGTATTTCAACTGACAAGAATGTGCACAATCCGAATGTCGTTTGTCAAGGGTTGGGGAGCAGAGTACAGGTAAATAATTCATTTAAGCTTCAGGTTTATAACGAGTAAAACTAAATCCACAAGTAGCATTTATTGTTAACATGTAATTGACTTGTGCCATGCCTACAGACGACAGACAGTGACATCAACCCCTTGTTGGATAGAACTTCATTTGAATGGACCGTTGCAATGGCTTGATCGTGTCTTGACACAAATGGGTTCTCCTAGGCTTCCCTGCAGCTCAATGTCTTAAGAAAATTTTCTAGAATTTGATGGTATGGACCCAACCCGAGTATCTCGTCGCATAATGGTGGCATGTAATTAGTACGCAGCTATTCTTGACTTATTTTATAGCTGTTAGCTGTTTGGATAGGTTGTATATGTTATTACAATCAAACCGATTTTAGTTTTTGTGGATTTAAAAGTACTGCCGTACAATTAGTACGCAGCTATTCTTGACTTATTTTATAGCTGTTAGCTGTTTGGATAGGTTGTATATGTTATTACAATCAAACCGATTTTAGTTTTTGTGGATTTAAAAGTACTGCCGTACTCTTGTCAGACACTAGGAGTTAACACGTTACGTTTCAAATATTTAAGAATATTATTACTTTATTTCCGCATGATGAATGATTGTTGAGGTGTGGTGTGCAGTTTAAATTATTGCTGAAGTTAACTCTCGGACATTTCAACCCTGCCTACGTGGCATTTTTCAAAGCAAACAGTTTATACGAACCGCTTAATTATTTTAGACTTAACGTAATCTGGTACCTGATCAAAAAAAGAAACACGAGTACGAGGCCAAGAATTGATTGTAAAACTCGTAGTCTAAATGTAGATATAATCCATAATAGTTCAACGTAACCGGTAACCCCAACTGTCGCATCTTTTGTCACTGCCTTGGATTCACGAATCCGACCAATTGAACATAAAAACAAACTCTAAATTTCAAGCTTATTTGAGAAGCGCGTTGACAATCCAGATTCCCAGAAATCCGATATTTGTAACGTGTTTCTAAATTGAGGGTACATGTGAGCGTGTGCTTCAACGGCTTTAACGTATGGAAACCGTAAACCAAACTGTTTTGTATAAACTTGTCAATGGTGTAGTTTTAGTTTAGTAGCAAGTATTTTTAAACCAGACCTTCGCTGTTCATCTTTGATTTGTACATCTGTTAGCATTGAACTTTTCAAGTTAAAGTAGGATTTGCCATTAGTTTACTTCTAATTCAAACAATTTTGGTTTAGTAATTTTGCTGTAATAAATCAACTTGATTTCTCGGTGTGAAACACATGCGATTGAATATGCCAGTTTATCTAGCGAAGAGCGGGCGAGTGTCTGTCAAGTTTCGCCAAATAATTTAAAATGGCCGCATGTAAATACGTAATTTTATAATTGCAAAAACCATTTATTCACATTACATGGAAAACCATGCATTGGCAGCGGAGCGAAGCTGGCGTGGAGTAATACAATATTTCGTCATAGTTATCTGGTTTCACGCTTTTTACAAGTTGGCATTTACATTATTAACAGAATATCAAACCAACTACATTACTGACTTTTTGGCCTATTATGGCCATGAATCGTATCGATGCTTCCCTAGTAAAAAACGATGAACGCGTGACTGCATGGTACCAGTACATCCTATAATTGATTTACCCTGCTTATGTCCACGGAAGACTAAAACTGGGCACCTTAACATTTAACATAACTATGCCGAGTTCGATAACTTGATTTTAATCCTCGGGCGGCTATCTCTCCGAGCTGCAACCCTAATTGTCATATTTAAATATGTCCGATGAAAATTAATATAAATACATTGTTCTGATTTATAGTCTACGAAGTCTAAAATTACACTAGTTTACATATTTGTGAGTCGTACAGTGTAAACAAAAAGAGCTCCCTCCATGATCTCGTTCATCGACCTAATTTCCACTCCAATACATTGCTATTGCTTGCGGCATGAGGACGCAGAACTTGCAGAGGCTGCAGCCAATTTTGTCAAACTGAAGGTAGAGAGGCTTAGTCCGACACAAGCAAGAAATGCAGTTGTAGTTAAAATTAGCCGATCTGATCGATTTGAAGCAGCAACTGCAGATTCACTCGCTCCACCGGTCTGCAATTTAGAATGTTTTAAATTATTATCAAATTAATTCGGGCCATGGGTTTGCTCTTTAACAAACCCCAAATATGAGTCGTCGCAGCTAGAAACCAAACGAACAACTCATCAGTACATCAATCACTTTCTCCTTTAAACTTCCAATGTTTACTATTAAAAAAGCATAACCTACTTGAACTCCTGAGGTGAAGGAGACACGGATCGGGATGCTCAGGCGGCGAACTAGAAGCATATTTTGTTTTCTGCCTTTTCAGACTAGTTTGGAATTTAGCTTCACCCTGATGGTGATCCTCCAGGAAGAATTTTGAAATCTGTGAATTAAAAATTTTTAAATGCTATACAAGAGCACAAATAAAATTATTGAATCAGTTGACCTATTCAAGTATACAACATTAACTTCAAATAAAGTAGGTGTAAGTTAAGTAACGCAACTTAAAAATAATTCAGCATTACACTTTAACTAAGAACCCTTACATTTGTTACAATAGTTTACAAACTTTCCTGCCGACTTACTGCTTAAACTTATTTACCAACAACTAAATTATTATTATTGACCTCTCCAATCGAGCCAGTGCAGCTTACTAACGAAGTAAGTCCAAGTATTGTGCACTGGCTCCCTTAAATGCGGCATTTACATTCCCATTGATTGACAACGAGGAAGAAAATGGAACATTTGTAAATTGTTATAAGAAAACCTTAACTTTGTACCTTGGACTTCTTGAATCTTGATAAGTCAGTCAAATGAGTTTTCTACGACCTCTGGAAAATTTGAGCGCACTTGCACGTCGCACTCATTGAAAATTACATCCGACAAGCGGCGAAGACTAGACTAATCGTAAATACCGTGATAAGTACACTAAATAAGTTTCCCTCTCCTAATCTGCAAGTTGTTATAACCTGGGACATTGGGCCAAGATAGCTTATAGTGAAATCAAATGAGATTCCACACTCACTTTGCATTTCACAAAGTTAAACACTGTACATACATTCGCCAACCATCTCGTGGATCCCAATTCCGGCGCGACAGAGTGGAGCCACTCACACTAACACAATGCTAAATGTCTTGCCAAAGACTGAAAGCGATAAAAATTCTTGCAAAACACAGTTGCATTCCCTCTTCCCTCCTGCTGAGGAGCATTTATTTTTACCCCACCCAGCTTAGAGGAAGAAAGAACAAACTTCATTGTAAATAGTCATAAGGCTGCCTTGTTATTAAGCTAAATAAAAGCACGGGTTTCTTCTATTTCCCGTGACCAATTACGAGATTCACCTTCAGGAAGTTACTTGTAGACAGGGGTCAACTTGTCATACTGACAAGAGGTTGAGGTTCAAAATGGATTCTTCACAGTCTACTACTGTGAAGACCTTGATGGCGATGGAGTGAAGGACGAAAATTTGCATATTGCTGCCAACCTTTATTGCGAATTGGAATCCGCAATGTAATAATGCACTAATGCACAATGCTCTCTCTGTAGCCTGCAGCCTACTAATCAAATGGCAACCAAATCATTTGTCTAATACTTACTGCTGCATTGGCTCTGTCATTGGTTTTCGCTTAGCAAACTGAATAGCTTAACGCGGAGTCACTCAAAATTGAACTATATTTTTAGTTTCATTAAAGTTTGTCAAATCTTGTTGCACTGACCAACTGACCAAGGCACTTCAATTTGAATTAACAGGTTGGATTGTAGCGTTAGGTACCCGTGAAAATTTTCAAACCCAGAGCGATGGGAGCGAAAGTCCTTTAGACCAAAAAGTCAGTCTTATAACTGCTTGAAACCTTGGAGGAAAGAATCCCCCCCCCCCCCTTATAGGCAGGGGGCTTCTTTCCTCCAAGCTTGAAACAAAATTTGGCGGAGTAATGACAAGATTTTCGATTTTTTATTCAAAAATACTTTAGGCAAGTGCTCTCTAATAACCCACAACGAACAAACCACCTTAATATAAATAAAATGTATTAGTAAATTAGATATACAAAAATACACTTACCGTAATTTAGTTGAATTTAGTGGCAACTTGGGTAGATGAAAATGAGATTCCTGCCTTGTGAAATTACGGAACCAGTTCAGGAGGAACTGATTCCGGTCTCCCGGCACTCTTTCACTTTACAATTCCGGATGATGGCCAAGGGTAATAACATAAACCCGTCCGTTCACTTCCAACAGGTTGAGTTCCAATTCCGGAAGCTCAGGGCCCACACCCGCATTTGATTTCGGGAAGAATTTGGAAGTACCCACAGGAAGTGGAAGTGAGAGAAGGAATGAATGAGAAAAAGAAATGAACAATGAATGTGTGCCAAATTACCGACGGCACGAGAGCACGAGGAATGAATGACCTTCGGACCTTCCGGCTAAAATTACATGAATATTTTGACTGCACTGCTCTGCGTGCGTGGGTTTGGTAATGTAGCATGTGCTGTGTGCTATGAATCCGTATTATTCCCCCGTCAAGTGGCGCTACTTTTCACACCTCCGGAATTTCGCATTCCTCAAGCATCTTCTCATTTCATAACCCTGCACTGCCTAATTATTACTTGTCTGCCATTTTGACATATTAACAGGATGCTTAAAGCTTACAATTAGAATAGTCAATCGAGTAGATCTGGATATACTGTTTTGACTGAGGAACGGAATGTCGTGCTGATTGCAACATTAACCGAGTTTTTAGCCTAGTCGTTCTCGGCGTTGAGATGCACAGTTTAGTACTGGCAATAAAACGGCTACCCTCACCTGTTGATAATGTTTTCTGAAGTTGGCAATCATTGGACTATCAAAATAAAATGAGTTTATTAGGATAGAACGTTTTTTGTCCAGCTTTTATTTGCTTTGCTTGAATTGCACTACGTTATATTACATAATATTGCATTGCAGTTCTCACACGTTCATCGAGGCTAGTGGTCACTTCGTGGTAATTTTAGACGTAGACGCTATTTCTACGAGACATAAGTAGCATCTAATTTCGTAGGTATTGAAATATCTAGCACATATGTGAATTCTCCAGTCCAGGGCAATACAGTAAGTTGCCAGCGAACGCCAGTAAACCAGAGTATTGCCAATTTATGGAATGGAACTGGCAGTTTGGAAACGGGTTTTGAGCTAAATTACCGGAGCTATGTAACAAATCGAATTCAACCTCCGTTTCAGTTTCCTAGGAGGAACCTTTTATAATCAAACGCCCAATTTATTCCCTCAACTGTCAAATAATTGTTTGAACAAAACTTAAAGTTTTACCATGTTTACCTATAATTTCTGCAACCTACACTAGCCGCCCTTGCACCAAATTGATCTTTACTCGCAAGAATGAGATAAAATTGTCCTTTTATTCATAATTTAACTCCAAATTTGGAAGTGATCCGTCTCGGGTGGCCATGCCAGAACCTTCAATCTCAGCAGTATGCTGTGAATGCAGGAAGAATCTCCTCGTTAAATTGCTTTTTTGGTGCGACCTGGTAAGCCAATTTAAATAATCCAATTTTGTGAACAACGTGTTTCAATAATTAATGGAGTGCATCTATCTTTGTCATTACTCTCTGCTTGGTTCAAATCAGGTGGTTGGGATTGTTCTATTCATATGGGGAATCTGGGCACTTTTCGCGATTGCTAGTTATTACCACTCCAACCACCAACATATTCGGAGCAGTCATGATTGGATTTGTCGCATTTTTAGTAGCACTTCTGCTGTGGCCAATGTCAAACGTCATAATTAGTTGCGAAACAAAAAAAACGTGGCCTCATGTACTGGTGGGTTAAACCATATCATTTTTTTTGAAAAGCAAACAAAGCAATACACCTATGTATACCAATTTCGATTTTTTTTCTAACAGTTCATGGTTTGCTGTGTAATTCTTCTTATACTCCCTTGCCCTGGATTTGCCTTGCTGGAACCTTATGCCGAAAGTGGATTTGTACGAGAAGAATACATTCAAGAAACAGCACTGGCATTTAATTCAAGTGATAGTGATACAAGAATTCCTTCATGGGTTGGACACCCTGGTAGAAATGGCGTTGAAGTTAGAGACATATACCTAATATAATATGGTTTCTAAAACATTTTCTAATAAATTGTTGGATTCCTTAAAATTTTAGGGGTGTTGCGGATACTACGGACCGTACGACATAGGTACAATATTCACAGACCAAGATGGAGAGAAATTTACAGAATCCAAAGATAAGGATTGCTTCGGAGCAACCGAAAATGAGGACGGCAATCCAGAAGTTAAGGAAGTGCCGACGGTAAGCAATTGCTGACCAATTGTCTGATTGTTTAAGTTGAGTATATAACACTTGTTTCAATTCGGAAGGGTTGTCAGAAAACGATTAAAGGGAACGTGAAAAAGGTTGCGGAAGGATTGTTCATCACTTATATCATTACTATGTTTTTTACTCTGCTCACTCTGGTGGTTCACATCAAATACAGTTACTTCGGAGCAGCTCCAGTCAGAAATAGCTAACCAGGCCCTCAGAATTGATGGACTCGGAAATTTAGAAGTTTTTTGGGATATAAATAAAAATCTGTATCTTTTAGACATGCTAATATTTCCATAACAACAATTTGTTGTGATCCAATTTGTTTGTTTCATATACTTTTTCATGCAAAATGCCAGCTGCTTAGTTAGTCGGTCAAACCACTCAACTATTCCAGCCAAAAACTTGGCATATCCTCAATCTACGTATTTTCTAAATTCACATAATTTACGCATAAGTAATACAATAAAATGGCGGGGAGGCAACGTGATGCCAAACGTGCCAAGAGTGCTTTGGAAGATTATTGGAAACATTTGAGTGATGGGGTTCGTTCTGTCCAGGCGAGAGAGCCGATGTCAAAAACCCGATTTGTGGAACTTTACACGTAAACCAAATTAAGACACATCTTTTAATTAATCCATGCAATTTAAATTGAATTAAATGTTCCGTTCTGCAGAAAAGTTTACGACTACTGTGCCAAAGGATCAGATTCGCAAGTGACAACACAAAACATCGTAAATAGTCGCAACCCAAATCGGCTTCAAATGGGAGCAGTGAATGGAAGTTCAAATATTTTTGTCGGGCAAGAATTGTACGATAAGCTGAGCGAATTGCTTAAGGAGAACATGGGACAACTCAATGAGGTTTGTTGTAAATAAATTTAAAACATTCCCAAAGGCAATCACCTATTTATAAACTCTAGGTCTGCTCTACAAAATCCGGTGAGAGCTTGTTGACGTTTTACTCAGATGAATGGGAGCAATTTGCATTTACTGCCAGCGTCATCAACGGGATTT
>JAAXYW010004072.1:0-10029 GCA_036851895.1 Orthonychiurus folsomi
CTTTATTTTCCTTTAAACAATATTGTGCCGTGCTCCTTTGTAAAAATTAATCAAAATTGGAAATAAAGAAACCGTTATCAATCAACTGTGTATTAAATTTGTGATTCTCTACCAATTTTAATAATTTTATGTGGCGCCTTAGTTTCAATTAAAAACGGTCAAGCAAGTACATAAATTATTTTATTGTATTTACCAGCCAAAAAAGCAACTACAAATACGAAACACTTCATTTTGAACTTGAAAAATTCAGACTCAAAACAAACGGAACAAATGCTGATGTCCGCTTCAACTGGGCAACTGAGCCAAAACCCCAAATTCTAGCTCCATTTATTCCGCATTTAGCGAACTTCCAGTACAGTGGGAAGTTAGTCACTCCATTTTTTCTGTGCCTAACCTTCTTTCAAAGTCGTGGTCGATTCATCACTTACCCAGCCCTACGGGGGAAAAGTATCCTAAATTATGCAATTTGATTATTTCGATCCTACGATTAGATCATCTGTAAAATTTATAACGCACATTAGAGGAGATGAGGTGCGGGATTTGGCAGGTAGTTTCAACACAGCAGCCAGCAGTCCATGGCATGGCCCACTTAAGATGATATTTTCACCTTGAGATTTGTTCAATTTGTGAAAACAGGATTGTAAAGGTCATGGCATAATGACTGTACGTGTTTATGTCAGGAGTGTATATGTTAATGCAATAAATACCGGGATTACAAAAACTCAACGCGTTGACTAGATAATATTTACAAAGTTATTGCAAAGATGGAAAATTTAATGAGCTTGTTCGTGACTATGGTATGCTAATTTATTCTGGAGGATGCATCATCTTGATGAACGGAGGTGAAGGATGGCCAGGCTAACCCGGTTGCATCCGCATGTTAATTTTAATGATTTTAACAAAACAAAATCTATATTAGATGAGCGAAGGTAACCATTTTAATTCTTTAATTACAGTATATGATTAATGGGGTCTGGATCATCACTGCAAATACCTGCTGGTTTTACCAAACAAAGCAATTATCATACTCTGACTTTTTTCGACACCCTGCGGTGTGATATCTTTATAATTGCATTACAATTTTACAATGTTCATATTGCTTGGTTTGAGATGCGTACATTGCGTTGCTCCGACGGCCTAAATTTGAAAACAAATCTGATGCAAACAACTATGATTTTTTCTCGACCTACGCACACGCAATGTCATCACACAAGTTTAAATAGTTTTCAAATTCACACCAATTTTTTGAAAATTATGTTTTAAGTACAAATCAGCTAAGTAATTACTCAACAAAATTTTTTTGGCATTGGCATGGATGGCCGCGGACGAGTAACATCTACTGACCACCTTCCATTGGAGGTTAACTATTACACACAAATTACATAAGTTTCTTTTACTGAAATCTGTAAATTGAAATTTAATTTTGGCAGGTTCTGAAGCGTGTCTTTGACTTCTTATCTATAGAAGACAAGAGAACTATTCGACTCGCTTCTCAAAAGTGGCGATATACTTTGGACGAATTTGGCTGGCCAGAATCGGTGTGGTTTCGACCAAAATGCTTGCGGGGACGAGAGAAAGAATTGATGAAGGGATTTCTTAAATCTTACCGTGTAATAGATGAAGTGTTTATTCAGAATTGTGATGTTTGCATGTCAAAGCTTCCCCACAATGAAAGACGAAGTCCTGACGTTCGAGGGACAGTGGACATCGGAGTAAAGAATTCGCAGGCCACTTCACCCAAATTTTCTCAAATTCGGGTGCAAATATGCAAATTCTCTTATTGTGGAGGACAAATCACTTTGGAACACTCGTCGATATGTGATTTCCGGGCTATTGCGACAGAAGAGCAATGAATTTGCTTATTTGACTACATTTCAAATTGTGGTAAATGGTGAACATAAGAAATTAATGTATTCATTTATAAATGTAATTCAATTGTTTAGATCCACACTGGGAACTATCCTGAAGATAACAAACACTTAAAGACGTGCTCCACTCTTCTCAAACACATCAGTATCCCAAAGATTTGCGAATTCAAGTTTGAATTCATTGGCGCACGTTATTTTGAAACCCGTCTCCGCAGCCTGCTACACTGCAGAAGAGCAGTGGAAAACTACATCAGTTTCCTGGCGAATCATTCATCAACTTTGAAACTACTGTACAACAAGACGTTTAGCATTTATAGACAACACCATCGTTTTGATTACACATCCATTCACGAGGACCAATACGTAAGCAATAAAAATAAATACACAAATAAGTTTTCCAATTCTCGGATGATCCAAATCTAATTGTTAACATTATAAAGTTCTACCTACACTACGTACAAGACCCGGACTCAAGACAATAAAAATTATTTGCGATGAACTTGGGCATCGACCAGGCAATGATCCAGCAGATGCAGAAAACATACGACAAATCCTTTCAGCAAACTCAACCACGCTGGAAGAGGTTACTGTGTGTTGCTGTCATTTGGATTTGAACTGGGTCCGACCTTGTACAAAATTAAAAACACTTTATTTGGAAGTCGACCTTTTGAACGTAGATGAAGCTACACGGGATATGAAGGACCGGTACAATTTCCCAAGACTGACCCATGTGGGACTTCTGTTGTTTTTCGCCGATCCAAATCCACTTGCCAATTTTGGCTACCAGTCCTTCCTAAATTCATGCAAAACAACAATCCGTTACTTGGAAATGCGTGCGTTCGTGTTAAACGTGGACAACAACAATGGAAATCTTCAAACCAACATTCGGGAATGTGTTAGCGGCTTCACTAACCTTGAAAATTTGAGGATCGAGTATCTAGACTGTGAATTGGAATTGCCGATAGTTGGTCCCTTGCGTCTCCTTCGACTCACAAAATTTGACGCAGGTGACGGACCTGATATGAGTGATGAGCAACATGTCGCATTTGCTAATTGGGTTGCAGTAAACATGCCGAAATTGAAAAGCATCAGTATATGTGGCTATGTGAATCTTTAGGGCCTCCAAATCCTCTTGGCAATGAAAGCATGCAAAGAAGTCCAGTTCTTAGCACGAGATCTTGATGAAATTGAAACCTTCTACAATGACAATTCGCGGACGAACCTTTATCAAGTGGAGCGAACCAAAATATATTTCTTGGAAGCTTTTAGAATTCGTCGTCTGCAAAAAGTACTGCAATAAACTAGCCTGCCTGCCAATCTGCCTAAATGCAAATATTATATGCTACAACTTATTCGTATAGAATGTGCAAAAAACTGCAAATAAACAGAAGTGGTGTGCTACGAAGCGGGATTGTTGAGTTTCTTGATTTCTGGCCATTTCTAATTATGTATTGTCAATATTCCAATAAAGATTCATGGCGCCAATAATTTAATCCCTTTAAAGTTTTCGCAAATCTTATATACTAACTCTTAAGTAAATACTTCCAAACTCAAAATTTCCTTGTTTTATGAAATTTTACTGTACAAGTTCAGGACAACCCAGAGCTCCCATTGAAAAATAAATCAATTTCCGGGGTTTACTCTTGAGCATGTCAGGAATCTCGAAGGATTCTTCAGTGTCCCGCACAAATGTGTCAAATCGATGAAAATTCGGCGAGTCGGGTCAAAATTTTGTATAATCCAGTTCTCCCGGACACATGTAAATAAATGCGTATGGGGAAAACTTTACATTAAGCCCTGGAGTAGCACGGAACTTGGGCTTGCCTGATTGCCTCTCCGAACGTTTCAAAGAAATAATGCAATTTTACAAGCAGCAATCAAATCCCAGGCCTCTGCATTATCGGATACTGGGCTTTCGACATACCATTTTTCTCTTCAAATCCAATTGATTTATAAAGAACTGCAAAAATCTAATATCTTCGAGCAAATATTTCTATCGATTCTTGAGAAATTATTCTTTTTTATATTTGGCGAAGGGCAGGCCGCCGCTATTGAGATATTGCGGACCTACCCTTCTATCAATAGACGCCCATTTGTTGTCCACCGAAATACACACGTCACAATCTAAAAAAGAAAGTTTTCAAGAAGTGCGGGCTAACCAAAACCAAAGTGCAACGGGTGTCTGGTATGTGCCTTCGGTTTCATCCGTAAAGGGCGGAGGAGTTGCTGAATTTGGGTGAGTGTCAGGGCAAATCCTAGTTTTTGTGTGCCCATTTCCTTCTCCAGGTAGTCAAACAATTAAAATAAAAAGTGGCAGGGAAGTGCTTGCGATGTAGAGTTGCGCCTTTTATCATGCCTTCAAGTGAAGTTACTCTTTGATTGTGTTTGCCGAAGGATATTTGTTCCAATTATGGACAAATAATTCCTTCTTGCAATTCAACCGTCCAGTCACTGTCAGCCGACACACACACGCAGATTTCCAAACAAGTGAAGTTACTCTTTGATTGTGTTTGCCGAAGGATATTTGTTCCAATTATGGACAAATAATTCCTTCTTGCAATTCAACCGTCCAGTCACTGTCAGCCGACACACACACGCAGATTCCCAACATGAGTACATCGCGCAAATCAGTTGGAAAAACGTTCTGAATTCCATAATTGTGACGCGTGTGTTCAGTGAGTGCGATCAGCTTCATCCTTGACGGACGGGGGGTCTACAACATTGTAGCCCAAGTTTTTCATTCCTAATTAATCAGTACAGATTCATAAAAAATCTAATTTGAGAACGGCGGCGTGAGCGGTCTTGGTTTAATTTGACTCTTGGCAATTTCTAAAAAAAATTCCGAAATTGAACAACTGACTATAGCCCAAGTTTTTCATTCCTAATTAATCAGTACAGATTCATAAAAAATCTAATTTGAGAACGGCGGCGTGAGCGGTCTTGGTTTAATTTGACTCTTGGCAATTTCTAAAAAAAATTCGAAATTGAACAACTGACTTCAAAGCCTAAATACATGCTTAATAATTAATACAATACAATAGAGTTGTCAAAATAAGTATGGGTGTTGCAATACCAGTTTGAATTACAATATAGTCGTCGTTTATTTAACGCACTTTAATTGCAGTGTTGGCGTTGGCATTCCGCATTTAAAGTGTTATCACAAAGTTTACAGTTTAATTTCCTGATTATGAACTGAACAAACTGCTCGTTAGGGTTATGATATTTAAGTTATCATCATAATTATACTAAAAAGGAACTGATCATAATTACTAATAGAATAGGAGTACAACTTAGGCGGATTTGTGTGCATACTTTGTCAAGCAAATACTGCCTTCTCCAATTCATAAATTTATGCACAAACACAATAGGCAGAACGCATTCAAATACTGATTTTTTTTCCAGTTGCATTAATGTTAGAAGTACATGTTATCTAGGTGGTTTTGCAATATTCATCTTGTGTCTTAAATAACTTAAAATCAGTGAACCACCTGTGAATCTTTCTTGCAAAATATTGTTATTAATACTTGTATAAAAAATTATTACCACCGTTCGTTGCGAATCATCATGGTGAGTCAACAAAATCTTGATTAAAAAATGGCTAGCCATATTAATTTTGCATATTTGGATGGATTACTACAAGGATTTAGGCGAAAATTTGCAGAAAGTAAAAAAAAATATTAGTATTGAAAATAGTAAGCCAAATCTGACCAAAATTAGAATGATTAATTCATTGCAGAGAGATCGTGTCCATGGAATCTGATCGCAGTAATAAATTCCCTTGCAAAACGTTCAACGAAATGGAACGGTTTTGCCTTTGGCCAAAACCCTTCCAAGAATCCGAGATGACCTCCGCGAGCTGTCACAATCATGGCGAGATTAGACGCGGGAGCTTCAGCGTCGCTGATTGGCAGCTCTGCAAAAAAAATAGTGGATTTCAAATTCCGAATGAATTAATAATGATTTTCTTCAAATTATTGAGAAATTATTCGAAACTCGAAACTCACCCGATCCAGGCATCATGGGATCATCATAAGCATTCAATGCAAAAACAGGAATTGAGAAGCGACTCGTTTTATCCCCCTTGAGTCGACATGCGCTGTAATATTCATACGATTGATTTGAATCCGGCTTGCGGTACATGAAAATTAGAGTCAAATTCCTTTCCAGTCTTGCTCGCAAAAACTTTATCAAAGTCCCAACAGTTTTGTCGTCGCTCCAGAACAGATTTGTACCTGAAATCCATAGTACAAATTAATAACACATTCTGATCCCTGTATGAACTAAACTCCATAATTTGGCAAGCTACTAATGAATCTGTTGTATAATTGCCATATTTAATTTATTAATATGAAAAAGTAAATGGTGTCTGAAAAAATGCGCGAAGCTAGCTACTTGTTTTGTTGTGCACTGTCCGTATGCCGGCTAGTATTTGGTCAGTTATTTTGTGTTTCAGATTGGATAATGATAAACTATTCCTACTTTTACTTATCTAAAAGTTGACAGGATTATTTACGCTAATTAACCTTTCAATTGAAGCCCTCCCACATAATTTTACATTTTTGCACTGCACTAAATAATAAATGAACTGACTCACTTCTTGACTCGGTAGATCACATCCTGACAAATGCCATGATTGAGCACATATCTGTTGATGTATGGTTTCTCCAATTCAGCATTTGCTTCATTCATGTCCCAAACAGTAGAAATGACCAAAGCGGCTGTGAAACAATGTTTTGCTTCCTCTGGATAGGTACTCAGGTAGTGGCAAAGAAGCACGCTGTATGTTCGTAAAATATGCATGTGTGAGGTCAATAATATTTATAAAATATCACGCTAAATACTAAATACACAACTGTAAGCAGTGAACAGTAGGTCTTACCCCCCGAGGGATGTCCCAACAGCAATCATTTTTTCATTTGGGTAAATATTCTTCAAGTGCGTGATCACTTCCCGGATATCATCACAGTTAACGGCATTGTGAGTTCTTGGTGTCTGATTCAGGAAATAATGCTTAGCAAAACGTTCTCACTCAATTTTGAATGGTAAAATATTCTCACCTTCAGTGGGACTCCACCGATCCCGCGGTTATTAAACGCAATCACGGTTCCACCAGCTTTTAAAATTGCCATGACCAATGTTTTCACATAGGATGTCTGAGATGAGCTGGTGAGACCGGGCAAGAGGAAAACGATGAGTTTTTCTCTGGGGAGCAAAAAGATTTCTTTAAAGATTAGTGTCATGAACTCTTGAATGCGTACAATTCTGTCAAATACTAAGCAACACGTGACCACTTCACATTTGTCTCTTACAACAAATAGAAGAAGATGACGGTACCGGAATCTCAACATGTTAATCATAAATAATGTAAAAATTATTTAAATATTTTTGCTCGTGAGCGCGGAAGTCATTTTGGTGTGGAGCCATGCCTTGACTGAAGCCATGTACAAAAATTATAAAAGTTGATAAAAGTAAGTAAAGCTCTTTTAGCTACTACAACAGTCCCATACTCTATTTTCATTTACCAATTTTCAATTCTATCAAAAAGGGAAAATTAGAATTACCTATCAGAAGCACATTCATAATGCTCTGATTCAATGAAATCCAGTCCCAACTCTCCACCATCACTTAGCACAAATATTTCTCTCCTGTATGGGATTTTTTGAGAATTTGGTATCCGTTTTGTGAGCCCTAAAATGGTTTGCATACGCCCCTCCCAATAAAATACTGCGGGCCAGTAAGTGGACTGTGCAATTTTCAAGTGCTTGCAGAATGAATCCAGCCATTTTTTTGTTCCCAGTGTGGATTCTGGGTCTCTGCATTCAAAGAAAGATTGTATTCTAGTCAGTATTATGGATTGTCACGCAGACTGTGGGTTCTGGATCACATAATTAATTAACATAGGAAGCAGTCCACCTTTGCTTTAATCCCGTCGTACTTCGAGCAGAACAAAGAAAAGCCCAAGGTGAATTGCGTTTTTTATTTGCATACACAAGACGAAGTTGAACGTAGATTTAGCCCTGTCCTACTTCATTGCATACGGAAGGTTGTACAGTACAAATAATTTTACAAAAAATGAAAGCATTTGATCCCAAGCCATGCCTTAATGAGTCCAAAACAAACGGAAGGCACCAAAACACTCAAATGCTGCGCACAAAGGTCCAAAATCCCTAAATTCTTTCCAAATTTTACTATCATTCGTTAAACTCGCGTCTTTCTAGCAAATTAACATGTAATTTTCAATTTGTAATACCATTACAGGTTACAAGTCAATAGAAATTCGCAACTACAGCATTTATATTAATTTGTTCCATACAACAGTTGTTTTCAGCCAATTATTCCTTTTCTGAATAAAGAACTGTGAGAAACCATCAATTTCTATATAATTTTGATCAGTTTTAAAATATTAATTACACCTGTTCGTATTAAAATCAAAACATAACCTTACCTTTGCTACAAAAGTAAAGTAGTAAGTGACCAGAAACAAGGGAATCGCCGACACCACCATTAAAGTTGATGACATATTTACCTACAAACTATTGAACTGTGCTGTGTACAGATACAAGACGGCAACNAAAGTAGTAAGTGACCAGAAACAAGGGAATCGCCGACACCACCATTAAAGTTGATGACATATTTACCTACAAACTATTGAACTGTGCTGTGTACAGATACAAGATGGCAACTTTCTAAATTGTTTCTGACAAAAATCCTTTGAACTGTATACTGTGCCCTGTCTTTTGAGGATGTTAAACTGTGCACCAGCAAAGAAGGACTGAGGCTAAACTACCGGTCTCAGTCACGCAGTCCCACAACACAAAATCCAATGTGTTTCATCCAAACCAGAAACAACAAATCAATGAAAGGGCTGTCTTCCCAGCAAAAGCAAACCTAGTCAATCCTTTTCCACCTCCACTTCTTACTTCACTTTAACGGCACTGCCACTGCCCGACTGCCACACCACTTTTTACATGACGATCACTTAAATCACTTATTTTGCTCGAAAAGATGTAATCAAGCGGACATTTTTATTTGCTGAAAATTTGGAGCAGTAGTTTGTGGTGCACAAAACGCCGCTAAACCATTTGCTTATGAGTGACGGAAACAATAAAATTTTACACGTAAATGTTGGCTGCTCTTCATTACCTGAACTTAAAATAACACTAAATTTTATTACATTGTTAAGGATTGTTAAAGAGCACGTGCTGTGTATGCTGAAAACTGGAACAGCAACAACATATAGTAAATGTTGGCTGCTCTTCATTACCTGAACTTAAAATAACACTAAATTTTATTACATTGTTAAGGATTGTTAAAGAGCACGTGCTGTGTATGCTGAAAACTGGAACAGCAACAACATGATATAGTATAGGCTAGATATTTTATCATCGTGACATTCACAATATTATTTCGAGGCTAGGCTTTAAGTTTTATCGCTTCCCTTCCGCTTATCATCAAAATTAAACACTGCAGACCGTGATCATAAATGATACATACATGTCTTTTCAGGTTTGTTTAAAGCAAAATGGGAGTTGAACACCAATTAATTATACAACAAGGCTGTTGAATGAGGAATTCCCATTTACAAGTCTATCTGAAAAACTCAAAGAAGTCCCGATCATAAAAAAATAAGTATGACTAAATAAAACGCAAATCAATACAAGCTTACATCGAGTGGACCGATTTCTCAGTCTCTTAGAATAAATCTGAAAAATTTGTACAGCTCTTGCTGGAGAAGATTAGCGGCCAAACCATTGTCACGTCCAAATTCTAGAGTATGAGGCACCAAGATTCTGTATTCACTGGCTTATGACGAGTTGTGTAATTAACTGCTATTATGGCTGCTTCCCATCGTTCTGCTTGCTTGAGATGATGAAAAACAAAGTTAAATCTTAGTAGCTAATCAGGATGTGGCATTGACATTGGACTGCGTGTGCTTGCACTTTTTGCGCAACGCGACTTCTTTGTCTATAATAGTTGATTTGGAGAAGAAAATGAGTTAGCTTCAACAAGTAAACTTGCTAATAGGACTGTGCGACGTTATTAAAACTAGTATTTATGGCCGCATGCAGGTGCAGGTAGACATAATGTTTTATTTGAAGCCACACAGTTAATTAAGTAGTTTGAACATTGTCTAGAAAGGAAATTACTAGATGTTTTCAAG
>JAAXYW010004073.1:0-10028 GCA_036851895.1 Orthonychiurus folsomi
TATTTAAATTACATGGAAATGCAGTGCGTTTTGCAATGTTCAAATTGCATGTGCAGATAATACTGAATTGATTACAGAATGGAATGGAATAAACCATGGCCAGTCCATCCCCATCCGCATTTTTTTTGCAAAACCTTCATTCTGCCTCTTATATTCCCAAAGATCTTGAATCAATTGAGTTGGCAAGGAAGAATTGGAAAAAAGGGCGGTGTTGTCCATACGTGAAACCAGAATCCGGGGGCGGGTGCTTTACCTAAGCTGAAGCTCGGGTTTAACAATGAATGAAATTAAAGTAGGGAATAGGGATAGGGAAAGTGGATAGAGTAGGAGAAGAAATGAAGTCAGACCCCAATAACATGGGCAGAAATAATGACACGTCTTCTGTCTGGCTGAGATAGATCAACAACACAATAACACTTCCAATTGAAGAAAGAAAATAATTTTTGTTCTGTTTTTTTCCTCACAAACAGGTTTTTGGGCTTTGTTCATCGTTCATTCAAGTTCTTCTAAATTAAGAGAATTATGGATGAGTGCATCGAAACAGAATGCGATGAAGAAATAGCTCGAATTTCCTCACAAAATCATCAACTAAATGGCGGCTTGGATCGACAGCATGACATGGTTCTTCATCGCCAGCATCATGGGGATGCAAATGGAAGGCATGATCCACCTAGACCCATGTCTTGGGATGGAGAGCTATCAGACAATGTAATGATTGAAATCTTATTATTTGTATTTTATAAATTTTAAAATGAATTTGAATTATTTATTTCGTGCAGGATAATGAAGACCTAGAGATCGACGAATCTCCTCCCAGTCCCGGGAAGGAAGATGATGATTGTTCCTCGCGGAGCACGAAATCCCCTCCACGTGCCTTCAATGCAATTTTATCATCTTCACTACCGGATTCTCGAAGTGTTTTAAAATCTGAGCTCAAACCTATCCTTGAAGGGCGAGATGGGCCCTTACCGATGGTTGTGAGTCCATCCACTGTCATCATGCCTCATGGCTCCCTACCATCTCAGCAACACAAATCGGTTGTGCAGCCACAACGAAATCAACCTCAGCTCCAGCACTCATTTTACATCACACACACTTCTGCCATTGGATCGTCGCAAGGTCAACCAATTCAAAATGCTTCGACTGCAGGGGGTCATCCAGTGCCAACGCCAAATCATCCCAACGAATTCCCCTCTGCTGGAAGTGCTCCTCGCCCGTCCAACCTATCCCTCCCAATGCAAACGGAGCAGAGTCCCTCGAATACAAATGTGTCCGGATCTCAAGCTCAGTCGGACAACAATTACTCCCCCGGGTCAGGGACGGTCATCAATCTCAATAATCCATCATCGGTCTCCGAGTGTGATATCTCTCAAGGACCGCCTCAACTTCCGACCAGCTTACCCCCATCCTGTGCCAGTAAGAACATCCTCAACGGTACCAGTTGTCTTAACGGAACCAATGGTTGTTCCGCTAATGCCAATAACAATGTGTCAAATCAAAATGGAAGTGGGGGGACCGTGCCGTCTGTGAACTTTGGCCCCTTGTCCTCAATGTCTCATCAACAAGTTGCTCAGCAGCAACCCCCAATGAATCTCTCTTTCCCGAGGATCCCACCTTCTCCGGATTCTGCTTTGGGGGGTTGGTCCACACCGTCTTCGAATTTATCACGCCACAACTCCGATGCCTCGCAACGGAGTTTTTCCTCATCCTCGAATAATACTACCCCACCTTCCCCGTCCAATTCCCCGCTATTGTCACACAACCAAAACCGTGTAAAGTGCGAAGATTTCGGTAGGTCATCCTGTCCCTTCTAATCAGTATGTACTTGGTAAAGGGATCTCTAATAAATAATTCTGTATTCCAGATGGCGATCAGCAAGAAGTATTACTCTCCTCAAATTTGACATCTCAAGGGATTTCGAGGCAACAGTTAATTAATAGGTCAGTTGAACAAAATCACTTATTACTTTACTTGCATACTACTGTGTGTAGAAAAGTTTATCAGAAAACACATCGAGGAAAGGCAGAGTATATTTCGCTTTCCGCGCCCAACCCAATCCCGAGCCATGCAGAGGTTTGTCAACCCTGTACTCCGAGCAATATTCATTCACCCAGCAAGATTCATTTTTGAGAAGATCGTTTCGCACTAACTTAACTTGATGAAGTCTTTTTACCCTAATATTAGCTTCTTGAACAATTCTTGCCATAATTTTTAAAATTCTCCGCCACTTTTTTGAAAATTTCCCGCAAATTCTATCAAGATCGAATTTTTATTCCTCTAAGACCGAATTATGGCTAAATTCTCGTAAGAGCGAATTTCGCGCTTATTAGAATCTGACCATAGTTCGATCATACAGGAATTGGGAATTCTATCCAGCACGAATTTGCGGGAACGCTTCAAAAAGATTGCGGAAAAATTTAAAATTATGGCACAAATTGTCAAAGAAACTAGTATTAGGACAAAAAGACTTCGGATTGGCTAGAAATATATTACGACTACAAGTTAGGCAATCGATCTTTTGAAAAATGGATCATGTTTAGTGAATATTGCGTGGTGTGCGGGGTTGCCAAACGGCTAGGTCCACTTGATTTCGGTTGTATTTGGAGTTGGACGCGGAAAATGAAATACACGCCGCGTTTCCTCGACGTCTTTTGGAGATACTTTTACACAGACAGCAGCTGAGACGTTAAGTAAATATTTAGACAACATGGAGTATTGAAAATCTTAAGCAAAAGGCATCTTATCATAAGCAAGTACCTTTAATCCCTGTGTTTTTGGTATTTATGAAAGCAATCCATTGCGTTTATGTTTGCTTTTTTTTTTTTTAAACCAATTTTATTAGTCTCTGTTTTTCATCAAAAATTGCCATTCGACACAGAATACAAGATATAGTTTGCTCACATAGAATTTGCTTAGGATTAATTCAAGCATACAAATGAGTGTTAGTGAGCAAATACTAATCTCCTTTCTCTTCCATTTGATTTTATTGTAGCCCATGTCCGATTTGTGGAGATCGTATATCGGGTTTCCATTATGGGATATTTTCGTGTGAGTCTTGTAAAGGATTTTTTAAGAGAACAGTCCAGAACCGAAAGAATTATGTGTGCCTTCGAGGAGCTTCGTGCCATGTGGCAATAGCCACCCGAAAAAAGTGTCCTGCATGCCGGTTTGACAAGTGCCTTCGAGTAGGAATGAAGCTGGAAGGTAAGTTTTAAGTCCACAATAATAAATTCAATTGTAATTCCATGAATTGTTTCAACGATTCACTATCAGTACAAAGTTTTTACTTTCAATGTGTTCATTTTACAGCAATTCGGGAAGACCGAACGCGTGGAGGTAGAAGTACCTACGCGTGCAGTTATGCTCTTCCGCCAACCACAACTGGTGCCTGCCAGTCTGAGACACATCAACCCAATAAGTAGCCTACCCCAAACATGGGAAATTCCCAATTTACTCAAGGAGATTGTGGAATGTGAATCATTGTGGCATGTACGGCAAATTTTTATTTTTACTTTGTATTTTCTAATACTAATTGCTAATATTGTAGATTAATGAAAGAATCAAATTAAAAGTGTAATAACATCTTAACATTCCTTTTCAGATGTCAGCAGTGGTTGACCCTGATCCTGACCCAGATCATGGAAAAGGTCCGTCCAGTAATGGAAGCTGCCCCAAGACGGATTATCTAGCGGATTTATGCTCTGCTGCGGACCGTAGATTGTATCGATTAGTAAAGTGGTGCAAATCTCTTCCTTTATTCAAAAATATTCAGGTACAAAAACAATCTTGCATCACGTCTTTTATTACTTGGTATAGTTATTTGATGTAGGATATTGATTTAAATTCTCGTCCTAGGTTGAGGATCAGACGAAATTATTACTCAATTCCTGGTGCGAGCTTCTTCTCTTCTCATGTTGCTACAGATCAATTCCAATGTGTGCAGGACAGATCCGTATCAATGAGAGGTTAACACTTAAAGAAGGGGAGGCTCATGGGAATCAGTGCATTTCTCGAATGATTCATTTTACTGATAATTTACGGCGACTCAGGCTTGATACTGTGGAATATGCTGCTCTGAAAGTTATCATCCTAATGTCTTCGGGTAAGAAAAATTACAAGTCGAAGGTTAGCAATGGACAGATATTTATATTTATGTAATTTGCTATAGAAGTCGATGAGTTGCAAGAAGGTGACAAAGTACGTGAATCTCAAGAAAGTCTTCTGCAGTGTCTCCAAACCTACGCATTAGCCCGGTGCCCAGAATCCCCCTCGAAATTCGGTGAACTTTTACTCAAAATCCCCGAGCTTCAAAGGATTTGCCAGGTAGAATAGCCCATAAACTCATTCACCCTCTCAACGCTTAAAATGGACTTGAATTGCATGCATTCATTCATTTACAGGTGGGGAAGGAGATGTTGACAGCAAAGACGGAAGACTCGTCTGAATCCCCGAGCTTCAAAGGATTTGCCAGGTAGATAATAGCCCATAAACTCATTCACCCTCTCAACGCTTAAAATGGACTTGAATTGCATGCATTCATTCATTTACAGGTGGGGAAGGAGATGTTGACAGCAAAGACGGAAGACTCATCTGGTTTTAACTTACTCTTTGAGCTACTCAGAGGTGACCATTAGGAGATCTTGCAAGGAACTTTTACAAATTAAAACATTATCATATATATATATAAATTTTCTTACTGTGAAACTTAAATTTTGGTTGTTTTTAAACATCGTGAATATAACATTATATATTACTATGTCTGTTGTTAACACTGTTGAAACTGATGAACGATGAATGTATTTTACAAATTACTGTTTACATATTGTGTAAAGTCCGACCGCAATGCATCCCACAAAAGTTATTAAAAGTTGCAATTATTACAGTACAACACCAACGGGGAAGAGTCAACAAATTATTCACATCCATTCATAACATAATTTATCTTAAGTTATGAGGACTATAGGACATAATTTAAATGAAGGAATGTTTGTCGAATTTAAGTTTGGCAAGCTAGACATTTGAATTCATTCGTCATTTGCGTCTGGTGAAATTGACCGATCCCAAGTTCTGAAAATAAATCAGGTAATCAGACAGGCCATAATTTTAGGTCTTCGAAACGCCCTTTTGCTCACCATTTAAGCGTGTCTAAGCAAGTAATCCTTTGTAACAATTTGGCTCAATTACTTTCAGCTAACCAGATTTGGCGTAAAGAGCAAACTTTTAATGTCATCGCATTGCATGGTGTTTGTTTTTAGTCGTGTTGAAATATTAATACATGTGATAGCAATCTTGCCCTGCTGGGCGCACATAACCTCACACTCCAAAATGACACAAAAGCTTACTTAACTCTGCAGAAGATCGCCGTGAAAAATAGTTAAGGTGATTAGAAATACATTGTTGTGTGCGAAGTCCTTCGCGCCCCTCGTGTCTGTAATTGTAGAATGCGCGTTTTTATTCCTAAGTGTCATGTCATGTTGTATGTAGGCACTACTGATCTGTGGCATTGTGAAGAAAACTACGCAAAAAAGTTGAGCAAGTTGCCAAATAAGGAATTAGGTGAAAGGATTGTTTCATAGTATCAACTTATAAGGACACACGAGCAGGGTTAAAGAATAACATTGCATGCATGGAGAATCATAATCATTGTAAGATAGCCAGGATTTCACTGGAGTTTGGGCGAGCTTCAATTATTGGGGTGTCCGTTCCTCCGAATTGTCAGCAATGGACGAACCGAAGGTTGTGAAGGATTTGCGCAAATTCTACGAAGTTGAAACCGGAGCATTCGCAAGGTTAGTGATTGGGTTGACCGATTTATGAAATTAATATTTTGTAAACGTATTTAACAAATATTAGAAAGCGCAAAACTCGTAACGGTTGTTCACATTTTCTGGATAGTTTGAATTTAATTTGAATATAAAAAAAGTGCCTTGGCTCTTCGCTTTGCTTTAAAGTTAAAACTTCATGATCGGTTTTGCTGGAATTAGTTTTTGTAACGCTTTTGACAATTTCTAGCGGCTTATATGCCCAGGTTCGCAGGGCGCGTTCAAGAAATACGGGTCAACTTTACGCTGCCAAATTTTCTCCCAAAAGAAAGGAAAATCTGAATGAAATTCGCCTCCTGTCCAAATTGAAGAGTCCGTACATAATAACTTTTAAGGATGCGTTTCTGACTCCCACACATATTGTCACCATTATGGAATTGTAAGGAAACTATTGTTCTTCATGGTCCAAGCGTTAATTGTGTAAACTATACTCTACTTTTAGCGCACCAGGAGGTGACCTTCAATCCATTATTGATGCGGATATTGTTATGCTGGAAAATTATGCTAGCAAATACATTTATCAACTTCTAAAAGGTTTAGAATATTTGCATGGAAAGTCCATTGCGCATTTAGATATAAAGCCACAGAATATGCTCCTCATGGGTGATTTTCCTAATTGTGATATTAAACTTTGCGATTTTGAGCTAAGTCGTGTTGTTGAGGGATTGGACGTGAGGGAAATCGTTGGGACTCCTGACTATGTCGGTAAGAATGAAGATAACTCTTTTGCTTATGATTTAAATTCGTGAATGGAATCCTCAATGAGTGTATTTCGCAGCTCCTGAAATCCTCCAGTTTGAGCCACTATCAACAAAGTCGGATATCTGGTCAACTGGAATAGTAGCATATGTTCTTCTAACGGGATTCTCTCCATTCGGTGCAGACACTGACCACGAGACTTTCAATAATATAATCAGCACCGCCATTGACTTCCCTCCAGAATTATTTGAAGATGTGAGTTACTAAATTTCTAAATTAACACTTGTATAAATGTCAATGACTGGATTTTGTTTTCAGGTTAGCCCCAGTGGTATTAGCTTCATTCAAAGCCTCTGTGACAAGAAGCCAGGGTAAGGGAACCAGATGTTTTTTCAAGTTCCAGATTGATCAGTAATTATTAGCCTTCCTGATGCTAAACATACATCTTTCCAGGATTCGGCCGACTGCAATTGCCTCATTGCACCATGAGTGGTTGAAAGCATGTACAATGATGATGAGGAGGGGCAAAACAACAAAATTCATTAGCAAATCCACATTCGATTTGAGTGATGGGAAGCGGACAAAGTCCCGGGAAAAGTTGGCAGAGAAAGTCCTTGGCGCTGGTCTCAGAAAAACATTAAGTAAATCCAGGGAACAACTTTGGAGGAGCAAGGTGAAATTATGCAAAGAAAAATTAATTAAATGACAATTAATGCGAGTTAAAAATTAATATAACTCATACAAATGAAATCCCCTTCAGATGCAATTATCGGAGAGCACTGAGAAAATAGCTCGATGGGCCAGCGTTGCTTCATTTCCTAGTTTATTATCCGAAGTCAGGCTGGAAATTCCAGGCTCGAATGGAACTAGTTCCCCTGGATTTGACCACAGCAATAATTCCCTTCCTACAACACCACCAGGCAGCAGCAATGGATGCACAGAATCCTTTGTTCATGCCATGAGTTATGATCTACCAACAGCGTTACAATCTCCTGCCAGGAATTTATCAGATGAAATTGATGCAAGGCATCAAGCTGCCATTTTGAGTGCTCAAGCTCTGACCTCTCGTCAAGCTGAAGAGCAAGAAGTTCAGAAAAGTGTGGCAGAATTAATCCTAACATTTGGTGGTAGAGCAGGAGGATCCAAGAAGAAGAAAAACTTGGAAGTAATTGTCGAAACATGTGATGACGATGACAGTAGTTTAACACTCAGTGTAAAAGACGATTCTCTAATACTAAATGAATTCGAGGACTCTTGAAAGAAGAACATTACCTTAGTTTAGGTTTCTAAGTTAGACATTTAATTAAAACGTCTGCTATACTTCATCGGTAAACCCGGACGACATAAGGCATCGTGTAACGTTTAATAAAATTTGTCACGGATCCAGGTAAACCAGCCTCCTTAATTTCTAGATTTAAACCTGAATTCAGAAGTTGTCCTGGTAAAACTTGCTATTTACATGTTAGCGTTTAATTCGTACTTCATTTATAAACTGACACAATTAACTTAACTGTACTTATCATACATAATGATAAATTCTAGTGCTTTTTGCACTAAAGCTGAGCTGCGGCTTTCATTCCAATCTGTATAAGAAACGCTAGAATATGAATATGGTACTCAAAAACTAATTCATAACAACCCAGCTGTCTTTAAATGGAAGGTGGTAACAATGATACCAAACAAAATCAACCAAAACCAAAGAAATCAGGGAAATTCTACGTTGAAACAACGCTGGACTACGTAGGTGGAACACAAAAAATAGTANAAAACTAATTCATAACAACCCAGCTGTCTTTAAATGGAAGGTGGTAACAATGATACCAAACAAAATCAACCAAAACCAAAGAAATCAGGGAAATTCTACGTTGAAACAACGCTGGACTACGTAGGTGGAACACAAAAAATAGTAATACCAGAACGAGTCAGCTTTTTTGTTCGCTGCATGAAAACCGAGAAAAATCCTGGAAAAGATTCAGAGCAGGAGGAATTAATTAGTCTTCAAAAGCAACGTAATTTCTGGAAAGCCGCTTTCCCTGTCGCCAGTGTAAAAACAATTTCCAAAGTTGAGAAACTTGAGATAACGCTTGATGCGATTAATCTTAAAAGTCCAGAAACTGTGGTAACCAATCAGTCTCCAAAATTGTCATTAGGGAAAACAGACAAAATCAAGAAGGATCTAACCCCACTCCATACCAATAAGCCATTTGAAATCCAACCCTCGAATCGTGAGCGTGACTCCCGCAGCTGTGGGCGTCGGTCCTTTCTCAACAGTGTCATCACTGAACCTGAAGCGCACATGGCGGAGAAATCCAACAACGGTAGTTCGAATCCTGTGTCCACAAAATCAGTAAAGAACGATGAGTGTAGAGTATCAGTAACAGAAGCCGCCATCAGAGCTTCGTTAGATTACCCCGAGCAAGCACATATCGTACAGTCGGGTGCCTCTGAAGAGCAAGGATCAGCGGAAGCAGTCCCTATGAATCGAAAACGCCTCACAGAAGCAGCCATCAGAGCTTCGATTGATAACGATTCCCCAGGCCGTACGAATTTAATTTCCAGAGCACGCGTATCTATGCAAAGTGCGAAAGCTCCTACCCAGAGTTATGGACAGAGCTCAACGACAGATGATCGTCCAGAAAATGTCAATGAACACACAGGTAAACAAGAACAGCCTGGACATCGTAATCATATTCTTGAGGCAGCTAAACTTGCAGCAAGGGCGAGCTTCCGGGACGACATCATATCTGTGTCCCAAGCAAATTTTAATGGAAGCCCATGGAAAATTGGATGGCCAAGTATTGCCTAAATTAGAAGTAGAAAGCCCAGGAGGAGAAATAACACCATCTCCAACAGAGAGCAGTCCCATATCTGCAGTTTCTACCGAAACCCCTCTGAGGAGTGGGGACAGTCTTTTGAGTGCCCAAGTATCTGGCTACGACAGGTTTGGTAATGAGGAAGAGCAAGGGGTTGATTTGTCATCGTAAGTCATCTGTGAATAAACAAGTTATTGAATAGAAATTCAAATTGTACTATTGTGCAGGCTGCAAGTTAGTAATCTTGACGAGAAAATATCAAGCAGTGAGCTGTATCACTTATTCCCCGATGCCATTTCTATCGGAATGCTAAGGAGAGAACAACCGAATCGAAATTCTTTCATAATTATCTTCGGATGTGCAAATGCGGCTGAGACTGCGTTAAAATCCGTCCAGGGGAAAATGATTTCTGGATGCCCTTTGCAAGTGATGTACAGAAAGTACTCCAAATAGAAGGAACTAACAAAGTATAAAACTAATATCTAACGCATCATGCGCCTTGAAAGCCCTAATAAACTTCGCGAATACATCTTGCGAATGCATTAATTTAAAAATTACTTTAATAAACTGAAGAAGTCAATATCTAGACGAAATCTAAGAAAAGTTTAAACTTGGCCTCGTATCTCTTGTTCCAAAAAGTCCTTTCAATGCGTCCCGGGCTGCCATTTCTTGTGCAATTTCAAGAGTCTCGCCA
>JAAXYW010004074.1:0-10028 GCA_036851895.1 Orthonychiurus folsomi
GTATTGGGAGCCCTAGTCGTATTGTCGTATACTCGTATATGATTTTGCAGTGCGGTGCAGCAAACGCACGCAAAAAACACTGCATATGGTAGTAGAAGAGCCATTAAATTAACACAGGCATGCATGCTTGCATGATAAATTAGATTACAGCAGGCTTCGCCGTGCCGTACCGTATGTTGAAAACCACCAACGAATTTACCACATATGTATTCTGTTCTAGGACAAAAATTATAATTCTGGTAAGACATTCCAATTATCTACAATGCATTAAATTTGTTAATTGCTATATATACACAGCTATGTCTTAATTTGTTAGATCCACATACACGATGCATGATCCAGAGAATTATGACCGAGTCAAATTATCATACAAGGGAAGGAATGTAGCCGCAGACACGCTCCTTGTTCCTCAATTAAACGCAATTAATATCCGAGGAGAAGGAAAGCACCATAAGATCCTGGATTTCGGATGCGGAACTGGATTATTGGCACATACGTATTTGTTACCATTGGCTGAGGAGACGGATTCCACAATTGTTGGGTTGGATGTATCTGAAGAAATGGTGGCTTACGCTAATGCTAATTACAAAAATGAAAGATTGAGTTTTGTATGTGGGAATATATTATCGGATGATTTCAAGCTCCCGGATTCGGAGTTTGATTATATTGTGTCATTTTTCGTCCTTCACTTCATCCAGGATTACAGGTACAAAACATGGAAAATGATTGCAGAAATTTCTGGTCAATTTGTATTTACAATTTAAATTTCCAGACAAGCGTTCAAACAATTGCTTAAAATTTTGAAGCCTGGAGGGAAATGTGCATTTGTCGTGTGCTCAAAGCATGATCAATTCCCGTCTTACAAACTGTTGGGGAGTGACCCGAAATGGGCTCAATACATGCAAGTATGTGTTTAAGTCCTAACTAATTAATTATGCAGTTAGTTATAGTATAGTTAATCATGTAATTCTCTACTTCTTAAGGGATACGAAGAATTCCTGCCGGATTGGACGGAGCCGGATTTCTCAAAATCTGCACAATTGGCAGAAGAAAGAGTGGGAAAAGCCGCATCGGATGCTGGTTTTGAAATCATCGAATGCGCCAACAAGGAAGTACACATTGATGCCGCATCCATGAATTTGTCTATGGGTAATTCTTTCATCATTAAATACGATTGTGATAAAACATGTATTGACGTTGCATCTGTTCAAACAGAGTTTATGCTGACTTTGAATCCATTCATCAATCAAGTTCCGAAGGAATTGCACCCGGAGCTTCTGCGCTCACTCACAACTCATATCTGCAAATTGTATGGATTTCCCGACACCCCCGATTTCCATGCGAAACCCTACAGTTTTGATTATGACACTCTGTCTCTTATTATCCGGAAACCATTGTAACCCATCAGTAGTTTGTATCCACTTAAAATTGAATTGAATTTTTGTTTGCTTTAAGACGACGGTAATAATTGACTTTGAAATTTGTAAGAAATCTTCAATTCTACCTGGCTCGATCAGGAAGGTGATGGACTCTAAAATTGTGGGGGTAAACATGTCTGAGGAAATAATTGCTTACGCTAGTGCTACAAAGTACAAGAATCAAACTGTAAATTCTGTATTTGGAAATCGAAATACAATGTTGTGTGATTTCAAGTTCCCGGATTCGGAGTTTGATTACATTAGTGTCATTCTTCGTCCTCCATTTTATCCAAGATTACACAGGTTCATTCGAATTTAACAACAGTTTTAATTTTTAGCTAATTTACAACAAAAATCAAGGTTTCGGATTTGCCACCATAGCACTCATTGCATTGGCAAAATGCATTAGATGGTAGTAAATTATTCTACAGTAATAATGGACGATTTTCCATAGTTATCTAAATTTTACTCACAATGGAGGCACATGACGTGTTGGTCAGGAATTGGCTGGAGACCATTATGGGAAGGAAGACCATGGTCTAGAATAGTGCCGTGCAAAGTATTACGCCTTCAAAATCAAAACTCGGTTTTTGGAGAATTTTTGAAATTCGATTCAACATATTTTACACTGGCACTCGCCGGGGCCTTCGGCTCGTCATAGTTTAAATTGCTTTAAATCCTGATTTTGGATCAAATTTTTTCAAGTTGAAATCAACTTACAGTTAAAACATTAGTAGAACTAAGAATTAAACCTGGCAACCCAATTTTGGATGTTAAGATTCACAGTTATACAGTCTTATCATTATTACAAACACATTTTTTAGCACAGCCTCCTGAGAACAATAACATTATGCCACATGCAGTAGTTCTCTTCCATTTGAGCTAATGTTTATTCTCTAACTTAGCAGAGGTCAAAGCTCAGGTCAATTTGTGACCTCTAGAAAATGTCTCAGCACAACCTCCTGAAAACAATGACATGTCGAATGTCATGGTTCTCTTTCGCTATAGCAATGGCCAGTGCCCTAACTCAGAGGTCAAAGGTTAAGTCAACTTATGACCCCACCTAAGAACAACCCTTTTTCCTCTGAACTTTTTAGGTTTCAAGACACGCACAAAGGCACGCATGTTTATTATAGCGTGTGACGTACGCACATTCATACATTGTACGGGTATGGAACTCCAATCAAATATTCTTGTGGTGCAGCAATCACACACAAAATAAGCCGCATAGTATCCAATTCAATTCGTAGTAGAGATATTAATAAAAATTATGCATACTGAATTTGTACTCCCAGGCACGCATGCATGATAAACTGGTTGTCTTAACACGTCCATATATATATATGTATACGTAACCAAATTGCAGATAATAATTAATTAGTAAGACCAGCCGTGTCGTGTGTTGGCATCACTGCCAAATTTACCACATGTGTTTGGTCTGTTTAAAGTTTAGTAAGACGTATACATTTTGTAGTTTGCTAAATTTATCTCCAGGTTAACTTTGCTTTTGATTTATTAGGCCAACTCACGCACACGATGCATGATCCGGAGACTTATGACCGAGTTAAATTGCTATACAAGAATGGAAGGAATGTAAACGCGGACACGCTCCTTCTTCCTCAATTAAAAACAATTGATATCAGAGAACAATGCAAGATTCTGGATTTCGGATGTGGAAGTGGACTATTGGCACATACGTATTTGTTACCATTGGCTGAGGAGACGGAATCCACAATTGTTGGGTTGGATGTGTCGGAAGAAATGGTGGCTTACGCTAATGCTAATTTCAAAAATGAAAGATTGAGTTTTGTGTGTGGGAATATAATGGGGAATGATTTCAAGCTCCCGGATTCGGAGTTTGATTATATTGTGTCATTCTTTGTCCTTCACTGGATTCAGAATTACAGGTACAGCAAAATACGCAAAACGATGTTTGGTAAATTTGTATTTACAATTTAACTTTTCAGAGAAGCGCTCAAACGATTGTTTAAAATTTTGAAGCCTGGAGGAAAATGTGCATTTGTCGTTTGCTCCAAGACGGATCAATTTCCGTCTTACAAACTGTTGGGGAGTGACCCGAAATGGGCCCAATACATGCAAGTATGTGTTTGAGTCTCAATTAGTTAATTATGCAGTTAGTTATACTATAGTTAATCATATAATTCCTTACTTCTTAAGGGGTACGAGGAATTCCTGCCGGATTGGACGGAGCCGGATTTCTCAAAATCTGCACAATTGGCAGAAGAAAGAGTGGGAAAAGCCGCCGCGGATGCTGGTTTTGAAATCATCGAATGTGCCAACAAAGTAGTCCACATTGATGCCGCATCCATGAATCTGTCTATGGGTATTTTTTTTATCATTACGAGTTTGACAAAACGTGTATTGACGTTTCATGTATTTGAACAGAGTTTATGCTGTCTTTGAATCCATTCATCAATCAAGTTCCGAAGGAATTGCACCCGGAGCTTCTGCGCTCACTCACAACTCATATCTGCAAATTGCATGGATTTCCCGACACCCCCGATTTCCATGCCAAACCCTACAGTTTTGACTATGACACTCTGTCTCTTATTATCCGGAAACCATTGTAACCCATCAGTGATTTGTGCCCATTTAAAATTGAATTGGCGCTGAACAATTTAAGACGACAAAATTTTTGAAATAAGATTAGAAATCTTCAAATCTATGCCTAATGCCTACTATATGCTTGCGTCTCTCATCTTATCATTTAATTGATTAAAATACGAAATGCTACAGCACATGACAAAGGTTACGTCAGATATACTGCATAGCATGAGCTACACGTATTACGTAATCTTGGAGCTCATTAGTCTGGGTCTGGGTTATCATTTGGCTGTAAGTAATTAAGCCTTGTCTTTATACACTGACCTTCAACTTGAGAATTCAAAGTTTACTTTTCAATACTACAACACCAGCTCCAAATTAACAGAGTAATATTTATTTTATCATTTTATTGTATTTATTGTTCCCAATAAGGCAAGAATAATGCATAACCCAGAAGATTACGACAAGATTAAGTTAAGGAGTGGCAGAAAAGCAGAAGAAAATGAGTTGTTCCTTCCTCAATTGAATACACTCAGCATCAATAAAAAAAATTGCAAGATCCTGGATTTCGGATGTGGAACTGGACACTCCGCCCACACTTATTTGCTTCCAATGGCTGAGGAGTTGGACTCTACTATTGTTGGGTTAGATATGTCTGAGGAAATGATTGCTTACGCCAATACTAATTACAAAAATGAAAGATTGAGTTTTGTATGTGGGGATATAATGGCGAATGATTTCAAGTTCCCGGATTCGGAGCAGTTACGATTACATGATATCCTTCTTCGTCCTTCACTTCATCCAGGATTACAGGTTTGTCTAGAAATTACAACTAGTTTTAATTTTTCTGAAAAAATTAAAATTAAACTTACCGTTTTTCAGAGAGGCTTTCAGGCGGTTCTTTAATATTATGAAGCCTGGAGGAAAATGTGGATTTATTGTGAGCTCAAGGCATGACCAATTTCTGTCATGCAAACTCCTGGGCAGTGATCCGCAATGGGGTCAATATATGCAAGTATGTATGCAAATCCTATACATAATATCATATTTGTATTGATTGTATATTATGCTAATGATTTGAGGGATACAAAAAATTTCTCCCGGATTGGACTGAACCTGATTTCTCAACAGCTGGAGAAATGGCGGAAAAAAGAGTCGGAAAAGCAGCCACGGATGCTGGCTTCAAAATAATCGAATGTGCCAACAAATTTGTGCACATTGACGCGGAATCCATGACCGAGCATATTGGTATTAAGCTTTACATATTCACTTTTATCTGTTAGAAAATATTGTATGCCAAATTAGGATTATTGTCAATTCGCAAATTTAAACAGAGTTCCTACTCACTTTGAATCCATTCATCAATCAAATCCCAAAGGAATTGCAACGAGATCTTCACCGCTCACTCACGACTCACATCTGCAGATTTTATGGCTTTCCTGACACCCCGGATTTCCAGGCAAAACCCTACAGCTATGACTACAATGCGCTGTCCCTTGTAATCCGGAAACCTTTGTAGTAATTTGTAATCTAAATATGTTCAACACTTTGAAACGGCAAATAAAAACTACATGGTATACTGAATACTGTATCTTAAGTTCAAGGATTAATTGCATCAGTTGAGTTATTGCTCAGCATCTACTCAGATATAACATTTACGGTTGCCATGAATACAAATGGGTAGGTTAGCATATTGATTGTTTTGATTCGACTTCGCGCCTCGGCTTTATTGCTTTTGGCCCTAGCATCGTTATTTACGTGTACATTTTTAATAAGATTCAAATTTAAAGTAAACCTAACGCAAAATTTAAACGAATTCCTTTGAAAAATGGCAATGGACCAGTAAGTCAGCCAAAATTTTAATTGTGAATACTCCTGGACAATTCGCAAGCCCACCACCCGCAATACAAATGGAACCCATTCAAGAAGGTCAACCCCCGTCAAACCCAAAACCAGGTGGTCTTCCACCGGACGAATCAGCGCCGAGCGTGGTCACAACAGGCGGAACTCCAAATCACGTGGGTCGTCATGAGGCTGGCAAAAATGGATTTACCGCACTTTCCATCAACGATCAGAGTAGATTTCATGGGGGAACCGCTACAGGGTTCGATCAAAAAGGTAGGCTTCATACACCAGCAAGTTCAGATCGCAGTGGGCCTCGAGGTCACCGCTAAATCTAAATCTTTCCTAACCCCATCTACCATAGAGTGATGAAACGGTGGGATGAGTCACCGGCGCGGCGGAAAATTTGAAACATTTGTGACGTCCGACCAAACAAAATTGCTGCCGTGGATTTGCATTTGCAATTTGTTGACAGTAAATCTTACTCGCGCAGTATATATTGAAATACTAGATATCTTGGCGACCCTGCGGGTCGCTCCCGTCGCCAAAATCCCGTCGAAATATTTTAAAAAACTAATTCCGCGTCTAAAAAGTTATAAAAAGTTATTTCCGGCAAACCGCAATTGAGTCCGACCAAACAAAATTGCTGCCGTGGATTTGCATTTGCAATTTGTTGACAGTAAATCTTACTCGCGCAGTATATATTGAAATATTGTTTTGTTTATTAAAGTTGTACATATAGCCTAAATGATTTAAACGGCCAAATTCTGTAATTGCAAACCGCAATTCCTTACAATCAATAATATAGCCTGTGTTTTGTTTAAGGTTGCCTTGATTATCACTGTGTTGATTGTTATGATTTGAGATGGACATTCGCATTACCATTTCCGTGGAGGGTGCGAATTTAAATTAAACTCAACGGATAATTTATACAAATTCCTTCAGAAAATGGACAGGCAAGTCAACCAAAACCTTCAGTTGTAAATATTCCCGGGTTTACTGATTTATTTATTACAGCGGTATTCCGGTGATCTTCTACATTTTCTTTGGCTTAATTGGATTCATTTTCCTTCTGACCCTACTGGTTCCCATTGGCATCGGTATATATTGTTGTGTCCTTTGGAGGAAAAGGACACGGAATAACCGCGCCGCCTACATGAACAGTAATAAATTAACAATTTGATTAATAATAGATAACAATGTGATTAAGAAACTAGTAGTTATTCAAATTAACTCCTAATTAGTTTAAAAATAAAAACTCAATTGTGTGTTCTTGTTTTCACTTAGGACAAGGACAATACGCAGGCCCACCACCAGCAATTCAAATGGAACCCATGCAAGGGGGTCTACCCCCGCCATACATAGATGCAGGTGGCCCACCGCGGCGGGACGAATCAGCGTCGAGCATGTTCGGGCGTGGGAATCCACACGATCACAGTAGATTTCATGGGTCACACGCTGCCGACGTGCACGATCACAGTAGATTTCATGGCCCAGGCGCTTTGCGTAGATGAATTCGCATCTAATTCAAATTTGTTAATTGACAATTCGTTTACATAGGTAGTACTGAAATAAGCTCTGAAATTTAACATTTAAATTTAATCAATGGTGTATATTTTTATTACTTCACCATTAACATATCACGAGACATCCAAATGTCTTCAATAACTAATAACTTCGAAATGGAACTTGCAAAGCAATAACAAATTTTGCATTTATTAATCACGTGACGTCCCTGCGCTGCGCCTGTCGTGACGACTCTGGAGGTAAATTATAAGGATTATTTTGCATTAAAAGATGTGCGAATGTAATTTGGAGTAAATGGCACAAAAAAACTGTAATTTTTTTCAAATCGTAATTTCTACTTTATACACATGTTCTTGTGATTCGTTCATTATCGACATTTACGGTTGCCATGAATATCACTATGTTGATTGTTGCGATTAATATCATTTGGCGATACATTTACATGTTGTGGCACGGGATAATCTGATTAACTGTGTATTAAATCATTTATACGCACATTATTAAATAGGAGTCGATTAAATACAAAATTCTGTCAAATTTTTTTAAAGAATGAGCGGGTAATTTAACTATACACCTTTGATTCTAACTAGTAAAACACATTAAGTTACTAATACAACATTTTAACATACATTTTTACAGACGCGAAGGTTTGCTCGTCGTATATGTAGTCTGCGTCATTGCAATAGTATTGCTCCCCATTTGCATTTATGGGTGTGTCATGTGCGTCGTTTGGTCAAAGGCACGGGATCGAAGGGCCGTCTACTACGGTAATTAACTAATTAAAATATTCAATAAAACTTAATTAAAATTCTGAATTATTTTTAAATAGGAAATGGCGCTGCAGTAGTACCACAAGGTGAATCACCGGTTGGAGCTGATCCGAATTTCGGAGTATCTTATGTGCCAGTCCAACAACCTTATGGATATTATGGCGGTTACGGATATGGATACGGGGCTCCAAGTGCGGTGATGTACACTACTCAAAATCCACAACCGCCGCAGCCAATCCCAGCCCAGCAGCCGAAGCAAACTGGCAAGACTGCCGCTGCCAAGGGAAGTGTGGGGCAAACTGAAACTGCAACTAAAGGTCAATCGGCAGCCTGAAAAGAAATGTAACTCTGTTTAGCACGTCGCGTCGTCGACAAAAACCAACATCCATACTTAGTTTATATTCGCATTTAAATAAAATTACCATTTCAAAATTTTTACCTAGTTCACTTGTGTTTGATGGAATTTGCAGATAATTGCAAATCTTGTACGGATTATTGAGCTAATTTCCTCCTTTCGCTCACGTGTACATTTAAAAAAGGATTCCAACCCACCGCACCGCACTGCATCCAACACAAAACTATCAAATTCCTTCAAAAATGAGCGCGTAAATTAACCACCATTTTAATGTCGAATGTGATAAGCATTTGCAATTTTATTTTGTTACATTCATGCAGATTGATTATTATAATGGTATGTGCCATCGTTTTGATAACACTTCCGCTGTGTATTTATGGACTAGGACCTTGCCCGTGCTCCGCACGGGTTTTAATTACGGGTCTATTCAAATTTAATTTAAAGCTCCCGTCGCGGAAATTCCGTCAATCAGGCTAGCGGCTCGCCGCGCCACCTAGAGATTCACCCTTTAGTTATCCTTCCTGTGTGTTGTGAGCGGAGCCCGCTGTAGAGCGCTGCCAACATATAAACCAGGGTAANACATATAAACCAGGGTAAACCCCTCACCCCTTTGCTCCTCTCTCTACAGCAGGACCCTCCCCCGCCATGCAAACTAATAGGACGTGACAGACGCAATAGCTTTCTATTCGTGGGCGATGTGTGGTGATGTGCTGCGTTTGGTCAAAGTCACGGGATCGAAGGGCTGCTTGCTACGGTGGTGATTCGCAATAAAAGTACAAATTTAACTGATCCTTTGAATTCAAATAAGCATTTTTACACAGGAGAAGAAATACCAGCAGTACCACCAGGTCAATCACCGGTTGGAGCTGATCCGAATTTCTGAGATATTATAGTCCGCCGTTATCAATAAAATTTTGTATATTTTATCAAGAGTCATTAGTCACATTCTGACTTCCGACTAGGATTTCGGGTTACTAGTGCCACTTTGGTAAAATTGGAATGCTAAAACTGAAAAACGACTCAAAAACGTTAGCAAAATACAAAAATTAAGCATTATTACAGCAAATGAGCAATTGGCAATCACTGTCGTCGGAATTGACGCACAAGAGCGCATTTTCCTGTTGACCGTTTCAAATGAGTCCTTTGGTTGCAAATACGCAACCTTGATTTGCGAGCAAAAGAAAACATGAATAAAATAAATGTGAAGCTACATTTATTTCGTATTAAAGATAGGTTTTTGCAATTTGAATAAATGAACCAGGCGCTTATATGCTGTAACATATGAGAAATGAGATATCAAGATAATTTATAGATTATGCACGCGATAATGCTACACAGGGTTGGGTGATTAATCGATTTTGGCTTTGGATTAAGGATTGAGGATTAACCAAGTCCGCTTTCGGGATTACGGATTAATTTCATATTTTCCGGAATTGATTTAAATCTCGATTAATGAATTTTCAAAGCTAATTGGGATTAAGGATTGGGATTAAATTAATCCGGATTAATTCTTGATTTGAGATTAATTGACATTTGCCTGACCTCAAATTT
>JAAXYW010004075.1:0-10026 GCA_036851895.1 Orthonychiurus folsomi
CACAGCTAGGTTCAAGGCAACCTTCAGAGTAATCTGTTTTGTTCAAGGCAACATTTCTTGCAACAAAGCAATTCGTTTTGCGGAGCGTCTCTCTGACAAACTGAAGTGTCATCATGTTGCCTATGGACTGGGCACATACTCAAAGGTACACTCTATTTATTTGACAATCCAAACTTGCAGGGCTGGGCATATTACTTGTAATTAGATTACAAGTAATTCGAATTACGTAATCGATTACATTTTTGTATTCTGTAATATGTAATTTGTATTACACGGAGGGAAAATGTAATTTGTAATATGTAATTGCTATTACACGGGCAGCAATTTGTAATTTTGCAATTGCAGCTCGACTTGTAATTTGTACTATGTAATATGCCCAGCCCTGCAAACTTGCCATAAAGTTCAATACAAAGAGAAACACTCTTTTTAAAATTGTCATCCCTCACTTTGCAGCCAAGAGCAAACTCCCTTCCATTGGGTGAGACAATATTGAGGGTGAAAAATATGAACAGCAAGATTAGGTGCTCCTATATTTCCAACTTTTATGAAATCGGAAAGGCAAGCATGGAGAATATTCTATTGTCTGAAATGATTGTGGTTTGTTTCCAAATTCCCATTCCCATGCTCCTGACATTTGACCTATTTTGAGTTTTCATAGAGCGAGATGAATGCAGCGGCGTTCATGCAACTGAGAGAAACCGAAAAGATGTGTTATTCTGTAGACGTTAATAACTATACCATTGGAGGAAAGATGATTGGAATTTGTATTGGTTTGCGCACTCGATCCCACAGATTCTTGTAAGCAAATAACAAAATACTAGTTTTATTGCCCTAGTCTGTCCTTTTAATGTGTCCGTGTTATTCTCTAGTGGAAACTTTGTGAAGGAACGGATTGACAGTTTTGTGAGACAGTTCTTTGAACTAACTATTAAACCAATGAGGAAGAAAGAATTTGAAAATTTGAAAGGAAAGCAAGTGCTTACCGGGCCTGGTAGCCATGATAGCACTTGGAATAAAATTATTTTTGAAACATATGATTTTGATACGGTGATCTCACAGGTATATGTACAGGCTCTACGCTGACCTGCATATTGCTACCAAGTTGCTAATCCAATAATTGTAAATTCTATAAATAGAGAGCGACAATTGACCGTATGGAAGTGAGGGATTTACAAGCATGGTATCAAACGCATTTATTGCCAGGAGGCGGAGAAACTCAGAATTGCAATAACTCTTCAATCATGAAGAAACTTTCTACACAGGTAGATTGACAATAGTACCTCGTTGTGTGCATTACGTGATGATCAATGCTAGTATACATCTCAATAATAATACTTTAATAGGTTGTAGGCAACCATGATCAGGAATTTAGCATTGAGAAAATCCAAAATCTGGGAAATGAGAGAGCGGGACTAAACCGTGGTCTTGGTGAAGAGTTGCTTGCTCTACAACCACTTGAGTGTCCGCTCAATTTAATTATTCTCCTGCCGCACTACGACGAAGAATTGCAAAAACGATGCATTGGGGATTTGTTCGAATTCTTACGAACCATGTATTCATATCCACCCTCTTAATTAACTCTTCGATCCCGGATGCCTACAGAAATCGTCGTTACACAATATATTATCTATCATGTCTATATACTCATCTCCAAAAATTTCGCGGGAGAAAATGAATTTGATTAAATAATGAGATTAATATAGTAGAACACAAAGATTTTATTTCAATAGATAGATCCTGGCGGAACGAATGAATTAATCTAATCTAAGACATTACAAATTTGGATAGCCCACACAAACCAGTATCGTTGATTGTATAGTTAACACCCGCGCAGCACACTTTCCGCAAATGCTGTTTACATTTAGAGACCTCAGCTGGACGTTTAAAATCGAATTTTCTAACGTCAGGTACAATTTTAGCTTCGAACACGCTGCGACTACTTTGAAAATTCAATGCTAACACTTTCCAGACACACACAAGGTAGATTCGAATTGATTCTAAGCTTCAGTCAAAATTAATTCAACACATGAAATTGCTGCATTCGCAAATCAGTCTGAGAACCAAAATATTAGAAAATTCTATCAAAATACAAAATCATAATAGTTGAAAACCCATATGCACCTTGCATTGTCTCAAATAAAATACCCCTACGACTACCTCAAATCAAGCAAATCTAAGATCCCAGTTGAGAAGATGTGCGATAACTAACTAATGAATGTCCAAATTAAAGCAGTTAGTATGAGAAAGAATACCAGTCATTAGGACAGGAAACTTCCATTTGGCAATTTTATATTGGAAAATAGAATCTTTGGCTACAGTCGTGAGATAGGTGCTATGATCTTTGGTACTTGTTAGTTAAAATGTTAAATGAGAAGTCAGAGATCAGGAAGGAATTTAGAGAAAATGGGATTATGGGATAGAGTTTTCCCTGTCCCACACTCCCTGAGACTCGCTTCCGACTAAAGCTAATTATTTGTCAAGTATCTAATATTGTTTTTGAATTCCAAATCAAACAGAAGTTTTCTAACATCTTACTTACACGTATGAGCAAATTACGTAAGACTACTATACGTATTTCCAAAGCACCGTTGTCACGTGATTTGCTATTTCATTTCAGTTAAAATTGCAATTATAGATATATAGCTGAATGCAATTCTGGTGCAAGAGATTGTCAAAATTGTTAAAATGTCGTAGCAGTTAATATTGAGTTTCAATTTGGGTCGTTTCAATTGTTGTATTAATCCGAGCTACACTCGTCAATGCGACGTCGAACTGCCAATTCGAGAACTTCCAAACTGGCCAGGTCTAATTCTGGAACCAAGCAAAGCACGGCAGACAGGATGTTTGAGGTCTAAAAAAATAAATTGATACAAGTTACCCTTTTAAAACATCACACAAACTGAAATTAGGAGCGTAGTTTAAAGTGCGCGTGCTCACGTTCCTCCGTTAACATTATAGTACGGAATTCGATTGTGTGAGTCTCCTGTTTTAGTGTACCTTTGTGCGAGGCTTGCTATTTGATCTTAGATAAGACTGTGGTCGGTGAGGAACGACAGCAGATCTTAGTTGAGAAGGATGTTCATCATAATACTGTTGCTCTCGATTTCCTTCCAAAATGTAATCGCTACTCGGTCGACGGCCATTCGTTTGTCGTTGCATTTCTGATTCAGTTCGACCATAGCCATATTCTGGAGTGCTGATGCGGCGTTGTTGCTACAAAATCAAATAATTTAAATTAATCCATTGAAGATCATCAACAATCAATACAATGTGTATTGTATTGTTCAGTCGAATTATTTGCAGTAAGATGAAGTTAACTATTCTATAAATGCAAACTGGGGAAGTGCGATGTGTAAGATTAGTGAGAGCATTCAAATTGCATTAACTGACCCGCTCTTGTGCACAAAATTGTTACTTTTTTTCGTATTGCAATTGCAACTCACCACAACACCCTCAACCTGATTAGTTATTGTTGACCCAACGCTAGGAGATGTGTTATTTGAAACAGCTGCAACCACTGAGTCAGCAGATGAACTGCTTGCATTGTTATTTGGAGGACTTGGACGAGTTACAGCAGCATTTGGGTTAGCATTATTATTGTGTGATTGACTGGTACCACCCGTACAGGGAGGCTCTGGTGATTTGCGACCCTCACCCTTTTAAATAACAAAAGAATTAATCATTATTTCATTCACCAAATGAAGCTCTTTTCGGGCATTTGTACTAAATTATTCATAAACTATGCAACCAAACTGGAACCGTTGCTTATGCTTATTGAGTTGGGTAATAAAAATGCTCGAACAAAGAAGTCAAGTTCGTAAAAAAATCAACAAATAACTTTACATTTTGATAATAAAAATCTGCTGTCGGGGAGTTGCTTGACTGTCGATAAGTATTTGGTGCTTCTTCCTCGATTTCATAGTGAGCAGAGTTTCGGCGATTTCTTGTAACCGGCGGACTCTCATCTGAGTAATAAACTGGCTCAGGGGAACCGCGCTCCTAAACAAATGAAGTTTCATTTCATAATGGCATTCAATACTACATGAGCGATAGTCGCAATAATATTAAAAAAAATGGCAGTTTTTTTTTCAGAAAGCGCTAATAGCCCAGTTCTGGATAAATAATGCAACTTAGAAATGTTAATTTTGGAATTGAGACGAGTACCCGTCTTGCAAGGGGATGTTCCAATATGAGTCCGTTTTTTAGTGCGTACTCCACATCTTCTGGCTGGACTTGTTGGTTATCCAAGACCTCCAACCTCGGGAGGCATCGAAGAACTGTAGCACGATATCTATTCCAGAGTAAACTTTTAATTAGATATATTATAAAATTCGACTTTGCACAATGAAACATACAGTGGGCCAGCGGTTTCAACGCAAGGATTTTCGGAGAGAAGCAGACGTCGAAGCTGAGGCAAATCTTGGAGAAAACAGATTTCTGACAAGTCTCGAATTGAATTTCGTCGCACATAAAGTTCTTCTAGTTTTATGCAGTACTGAAAGTCCACTAGTGTGGTGATTCGATTCAAACTGAAAAATAAAGAAACAGCTTATTAATATGCGGTCATAATTATCCATGACTTCTATCAACTATTTCGCCATTCCTAATACATTATAAATTAATAATGAGAAATCTTAAAACAAAGGGCCTTGTTTAGCCTCGTTTGCCAGATTAGTTTAATGCTTATTTTCATTTCGGGTGTTCCTATTCAATCATAAAATATAATTGGACAAACAAAATTGTGCGTGATTGGGCTTGAGTGTAAATTGCAGGTTTAAGAAACTTGCATGATTCTCTGCCAGTTAAACCGGCGCCCAAGTGAACAAACAGGATTTTGAGGAAAATACAATCATTTCATCTCTGCCTCTCTCACCTGCTCAACCAACCAATACACAAGAGCTTTCTGTCGAGATTTGGTTTACATTTACTCATATGACACTAAAATCCATTCACACTTCATCTTACGTGCCTGCCTGGTCGGTGCATTGTTGAGCTCATCAGAGCGGTGCTGGTCTAACAAACATTTGAGGGCTTCGACCTTTCCCGCTTGAGTTTTAGGGCTCATATGTTCTTAAATAAAGAAAAAGCCTGCTTGATAAATTTAAAGTTTCCCGAAAAGTAAAAAATATCTACAAAAGCCGGCTATTTTACAATCGGTCGGCTTGCTATAGAATGAGCCGAACGTTGAATTCAATACACGAAATTGCCTGCATGTTAAAATGATTTTTGAACATAATGAGTGATCAAGCCCAACATTGATAATCACCATAGTATAATTATGGATTGCCCAAAGTTCTCTGGGGTCCACAGAACTGCAACTAACTGTAAACTATGAATGGAAACAATTAACTTGTAGCTTTTACTTTCAGATCTCTTTTCTAGCCATGCATAAAGTAGGGCTTGAGGAACCCCCACATTTAAATTAAATTTCGAATCGACCCGCAGAAGCGTGGTCATCGTCACCAGCACTGTCATTGAACTTGTGAATTATCCTACTAATCATATGCTTAATTTACTGGGGGTTTAAGTGTGAGTGTGTTTATATTGTCAGCATTTGATTAGCATTCTCACCTCACATCCACGTTCAGCTTAACCACTCAAGCGTGCAGCCAAAGATTTTTCTGGTTAAAAGCTTGTCAGGATTCAAATGTCATATTTGGTTTCAAATTGTGTCGCGCGCGGCCAAACTATTTTGGAAAACTGATTTTGAACATGCTGAATGCTCCCATTTATGTTTTAATGAGAATTGTAGTGTAGTGTATAATTCCTACTATTGTAGCTATTGGCATTATTGCAAAGAGATGAATAGGTGCTGGTGAGCAATTTAACTAACTGATCATCTTTAATGAAAGTAATGTCAGTCAAATTAAATTCTTGAATGATACAATTCATTTACTTGCCATTGCTGCGTATTTTTTATTTTGTACTAGTGACTAAATTGGACATCATAAGTTGGAATGGGTTGGAATGGCATTGTCATGGGATAGCATTTCGTAAGTATAGCTGCGGGTGTTTTTGCTCCATTCCCTTAAAAGGTAATTCACCTTGACGGAAATTTGGGTTGAGTCTAAATATCTACGTGTAGTTGTCCTAATGTTGTACACGTCAACCCTGCATCCATCAAACACGACGACAGAGTTTTTCATTTTAAACTGAAAATGTTTCTTCGTGATCCTCCCTCCACCGCGGCTTTTGCCAGAAATTCAAGCAAGCGTGCAAATACATATAAAAATTTCAACAGCTGACAGGCATGACCATTAAATTCTGCTTTGCTATTTTTCGTAACTTTATTTGCAAACTTCTTTTACATTTTACAGGCCTGTCTGATTTGAGGATTTCGCCGCCCAAGTAGCCTAATCCCAACTTGGAAGAACAAATATATGACAGTGCCAATTTAGAGAAGTAGGAAATTGCGTTGAAGCAATCCGGCCTACGCTTATTAGCTATTCTGACTTGGTCGTGGGTTAACTCAGCTAACAATATTTCCATTTGTAATGTTTCCCTTTTATGTTGGTATTGAATTTGCATTTGTGTTTGCCGTGAAAATGTGAAAACAAAGGACGGATAAAATAAGGGCGTTCTCTAATGCAATTCACCTGCCTTCCTTTGTACATTTTGAAGGGTAACAAGGTGATAAACCATCCACCACCAAACTTTCTAATGTTCCAGATTATAGCTTAATAGAGATACTAAACCACTGACCCGGCACAACAATTAGTCACGGTCCGCCCGCATCATTATTTCTAACCTTACCATTGTAATTGTGAGGTGCGCATACAAATGCCTAAAGCATAAATACTCCGTCCAAAACTCGGTTCAACAATAATAATTATTGAAACAATTGAGAATTTACAACTGGACATTTTGAAAGGAAAAGAAGAAAGTTAATATTAAAAGTACTACATTTGCAGACGCCCGGCTAAAATTTGTCAATATCCTTTCCTGTATAGAGCTCGAGTGCTCCAGTTTCCACTCTTGTGTAATTTGTCAAGAAAAATCAATTATTCGGATGAACAAAACATGGTCTGCGAAGGGAGAGCAATGCAATAGAATAGACTTTATGCAAGCCGCAAATCACAAACAAGATAAAAATCTAACCCTGCGATATTCTAACTCATAAACGCGGATCAACGCTACAATTTAGACTTGCTGTTTAGCTTTCTCCATGGCCAGCTAATTTGCAAATTAAATAAATAAATAGTACGGTATTTCTTCTTTAACCTTTTCGCACACTTTCATGATTAAACGTTGATTTTGCATGCTTTACTACCAAAAACAAAATAGTAGCTCAATAATCAAGATTATACTAACCTGAGGCTTAAGACTTCAACGTGGATCAAGCGTCGTACAAGTGATACATCTTCCAGATCAGAACCCCTGTGAATAAAAAAAAATGCTTGGTTCAAAACAAAGCGTCAGCTTATTCGATTTAAAAAGCAAGAAACGCAATAGATCGGATGTCGTCGTAATTGGAAACTAGAGAAAGAGATTTCCAATTAGCCTGGTTTGTTACACAAATTAAGTTCTCTTCAAAGGTTCATAGGTTTTAGGTTCAAAGCATAAAACCAAATAATTGATTTGTAGGTCCTACGACCTAGTGATTGTTAAAAAAGAAATTAAAACATCAGGCTTACCAACAATTGAGTTTTTTGATAGAATGCATATCCGAGCATTTCGTTCGAGCAATAACCATATCCTCCGTCAGCCTCGACATTTTATCGACCAAAGATTTATTTTTTAAAGTATTGATGATTGCCAAATTAGCACCAAAAACGGAAAGGAACCGCTCAACCCAAAATCGAATTGAAAAACTTCACTCGGAGTAGACCACTTTTCAGCTATTCCTTGGAGATTGAACACTTGTTTAATTAACTGGTAGCCTAAACGAGTAGTTATATTACTGTAATATTAATTATGCAAATTTTAGTGATTGGATGGTGGTATTTCAACTCTATACACAATGATTTTGAACTCGTTTCAAATTGGTCAGCCACTGGATTTGTATGTGATTGGTTTAGAGCATTGTCATCCCAACAAGATACCTTGTGTATGTAGTAACCTATTACACGTATGTAGTAATCTATTACACCTAGGATGCAATGAAATACTTGAATTATGTTATAAAATAAACAAACATTGCTGTCAGGACACTGGCCTATGCCCGACTGAGCAAAGTCAAAACTTGTCTTTCTGGTTGCATGCAATCTGAAGAACCTCAAACTTCATTCACTCCACCCATACTTCTGCACTATGGCTAAATAGTAAAAAGGGTCCTCCGAAACTATACTCGCCATGCCTAAAGAAATTATTTAAGTAATTACTTTAAAATTTGAATCTAAAGGAAGGTAAGCTCATACTTGCGTTGAAAATATGTTTTCAGAAAGATCTTATATTATTGGAAGACACAAGAAAGAGTATTTAAAAGAATATTTAATGCATTAGTTTCAATCAAACAATAATTTCACAAAGAGGCAGCCCAACACAACGCTAGGAATGCGAATGCTGAAACCATTCTTCATTTAACACAAGTGCACTACTGCAATGAGGGTGGTAGGTAATTAATTGGAACGCAGTTATCATGGCTTCTGATTGAGTTGATTTAATTTACGTTGTAATATTAAAAACTCGAGCACACCTGAATGACTTTGCATGGTGAAAAGCTACTGGTGGTGTGCCTCTGTCCAGTTTACATTGTAATGTATCCTCAGGTAATGAAGGTTCAATGACCTCTCATGCCCGAGCTTCACGTCTCATATCAATTTTGAGGAGCAAAAATGTCTCTATGCTTCAGTTAAATATATCCTAAACATTCCGTTGGCAAATTATGAAGCATTCAAATTCTAATAGTGGAGTTCGACTGATACCCGGTTTTTTAAAATAATGATCCGGGCTTTATCTCGAATGTTCTCATACGCACTCACCTATTTGTCGAGTAAAATTGCGTTCTACTCTTATGTTGGACACCTTTGTATTTCATCATCATGCGTGAAGCGCGGTATTCCTTGCATTTGAATTTCTAGCACATGAAGATGAAATCAACTTGATTTTGTGTTAAAGGCGTGAATTCCTGTGTCCTGCAAAGCCGGTTATCCAGCTACGGAACAACTTCCAGGCATTCGAGGTCATTTAGTAGAATAATCATCTTCTTCAAGTTTTGATTCGCTGTAGTCAACAGTCAACATCTTGCTCGTGCCAAGGAACAAATAGGAAGTTTGTTTTACTATTGGTGGATAACTGTTATAAGAAAAGTCTTCAGCTCAGATCCATACCAATTAGAATGACTTCACAGAATGCAGAAGAAGCTCAATCTAAAATGCAATCGGGATTATTGGAAATTATCAACGATGTCGATAGGAGTCATCTTAGGAAAATCCAAGTCTGTTAATTATAAACGAACGCCAAATATTACTATAAGTTTATTTGTGGGCGGTTTTTTTTAAAAGTTTTTGATTAATGTAGCTACTGATGCATCGGTGCGCCGCAAAATGCTGTGAAAACTCCGCGGCCAGTCTGGAGGACACCCAGTCTTGTGTGGACAATTGCGCAAAGGACGTAAGGAAAGCGCAGAACCTTGTTGCACAAGAAATTGGACATTTGCAAGTAATTTTTAATACGATTTTGCAAATGTCCGTAACTTTCAAACAATTATTTTACCATTATACAGGAGCGTTTACATTCTTGCGTGTTGGAATGTGAAAGGAGCGTTGGACCGCCGCCTTTTGACGAAGAAGCCGCAAACTCCCAGGCATCCCCTCAGGTCAGTCGTTATCCAAGAAAGAACTACTAAATCTACTAAAGGACGGCTGGGCATATTACTTGTAATTAGATTACAAGTAATTCGAATTACGTAGTCGGATTACATTTTTGTAATATGTAATTGGAATTACACAGAATAAATATGTAATTTGTAATTTTGTAATTGCAGCTTGGCGTGTAATATGTAACTTGTAATTTCCAAAAAATTTGCTAAAAGTAATCCAATTACATTCGAAATCACAAATTACTTTGTTCCATGAGAAATCATTG